>BQNB010071754.1:16759-28961 GCA_026074375.1 Tanacetum coccineum
CAACACAACTCACGGATATCTAAACGTATTACTTTTTACTAATTTCCTACTAAAATTAATGCACATTTAGACCATTTTAGTGCACAAAAAAGTGTTATTTCGCAGTTCACGAGTATCCATACGTATTGCACTTTTACTAAATTTCTACAAAAATTAATGCACATTTCGATCATTTTTTGCACAAAATAGTGTTATCTCACATAACTCGTTATCCAGACGTATCACGCAAATAGTGTTATTCTGAACGATATATTTTTTATTAAAATCTTGGATACCTCCGTGATCAAATAATTCAATATATTTTTATTAAAATTTCAAAATTATAATATTATTATAAAGGTATTGCACCAAATAACATATTCTCAAAAAATTAAGCCCAAATATGGTATACCTGTTCAGGAGTCTTTTTATGTTTGTCCGCTATCTTTGTAACTACAGAGAGCTTAAGCATCGGCCCATGAACTGATCTTGATCTTCTAAAAGATATACGAGGAGTTCCAGGTTCATCTTATTCACTTGATCCAGTTTCAGATGGTTTAGGCGCGGAAGTTGGTACTCCTAGTGGTGTGTGAGCTGATACATGTATATTTTTTACTGACAAAATTTTACTAGCTCGTCTTGTCTCCATTATGGATGCAACTCCACCTCAAAATTAACAAGCAGACTTTAAATATATAAGAAACATTGATGATAGATCAGACAGAATGCACACAGAAATCAGATGTATTACTGTAGTACAAGAACTGAACGTCAAAATACTCAAATCATGGAGGTGTTTGCATTTTTGTTTTAAACTGACATCTGAGTATTAGCAAAAAATAAAGAGATGGTTGAGAATAACTTGGATCCAATTCAATAAAAGTAAATCCTTATCATGAAGAACTTAGTAAAGACTGATGAGGATTTGGCAACAACCAAGTAATTTACACTAAATATTTTATCGAAAGAGCTCCTAACAAAATAGCAAAAGACATCTAAGAAGGGAAACTGTAGTAGCTTTTACTGGAAAATGGTGTCTCTCTCAAGCAGAAGCACTACACATACGTGATTAAGAAACTATCTGTTGGAAATAGAGGTCACAATTATAGGCATTTAACAACCAAATGGGGGTGACATTGACCTCCATAAAGAAGTAACAAAATTGAGGAGAATATTGAATGTCTTACCGTATGATTCTTAATTATGTCCTCGTAGTAAAGGATGATATGTCGAGTGGTATTGAAGTATTCCAGTGCTTGTTTAACCATGTTGTCAGCTTGTTGCAGCTCGGATATCAGTAATGTTGTATTGATTGAGGGCTCGTAACTTGCTAATATTTTAGCCTGACACTCTAAAAGACACACACAAACCTCGTCAGGGGGGTGCACGTGGGATTTATGCTTGCCATTTAGTGGCTTAGCACTTGTCGAACCAGCTTTATCCAAGTATTTGATATTCTTTACGAAGAGATTTTCGTCTGAAAGGAAGATCATTGAAACTCCCTTCGTATTGAAGTAGAAGAACTATTGCTTCATGATTCTGCATCAGACCCTGGATAAAATGAAAGAAGTCAGCACTCAAGCAAGCCTTGGATTCGAGACATGACAGGATACGTATAGAGGTGATAGAGATCATAGATTATTTGAGCCATACCCAAGCCTGAAGGTGACTTTACATATGATTGACATTTATCGACCAAACAAGCACAAACAAGTCATGTATTAAACTCTTAGTTCCTTCTGAATGAAGGATACGAGACCATAAGCTTCTTATTTTTTTGCTCGTTAAAAGCTAATCAGTCACAATGGGGCGATCTAATACCTCTGGTTATGTAAATGAAACACACATGGAAAGGTTCCTGCATTGCGGCAATTTCTATCGACTAAAAATCTACCCACAATGTGACGTAATATAAATATTCATTTAACTGGTGTTGCATACAAGATAGAAATGATTTCAATGTAGCCTTAATGGCTACACACATTTGGAGCATCCTAACCCATAAAGAATCCGTATGGGTTAAATGGATTCATTCTTACAAGCTTAATGGTAGGAGTTTTTGGGATGTGCCTTGTTTGGGTGACATGAGCTGGGGGTGGCGGAAGCTTTTTAAAATTCGTCCTTTGATTCGTCCTTTTATTTGGAATAAGATTAATAATGCTAAACATACTTCCATGTGGTTTGATAAGTGGCATGATTTATGTCCCATTCGAGGTATGTTTACGGTTAGAGACGTTACTCGTTCTGGTTTCAAACCATCCACTTTCATATCTTGACCTAAGAGACATTTTGTCACATATGCTACAGAAAATTAGTATGTCAAATACGATTATATTCTTTCAATAATCAATATAAATCATATATAAAGAATAGAATAATTAAGAAACACTTTTGGCATCTATTGACTTGTTCTGCTCATTCGAGAACCCGTTCCTTTTTAGCCAGGTTCTTTATTTTACCTATTTCACTATCTGACGCATACCAAATTATATGTGAATGAGTAAATGTTGTCGCACAAAACATTGATATTTCACACAAGTCACGATTATTGATATGTATCATACTTTCACTAACTTCGTACGGATATTAATGCACATTTAGCTCATTTCTAATGCTCAAAACAATTTTATTTCACACAACTCACGGTTATCAAAAGGTATGACATATGTACTTACTTCCTACAAAATCTGATGCATATTTAACCGACTTTTAATGCACAAAACAATGTTATATCACACAACTTATAATTATCCAAACATATCACACTTTTAGTGTCTTCTTATGAAAAGTAATGCATATTTGGCCCGACTTAATTCATAAATTAGTGATTTATCCAAATGTATCGCACCTTTACTAAATTCTAACAAAAACTAATGCACATTTAGCACACTTTTTAATGCACAAAACATTGATATTTCACACAACTCAGGATTATCAATATGTATCATACTTATACCAACTTCGTACAGATATTAATGCGCATTTAGCTCATTTCTAATGCTCAAAACAATGTTATTTCACACAACTCACGATTATCAATATGTATCACACTTTCACTAACTTCGTACGGATATTAATGCAAATTTAGCTCATTTCTAATGCTCAAAACAATGTTATTTCACACAACTTACAGTTATCAAAACTAATGCTCGTTTAGCTCGTATTTAATGCTCAAAATCATGTAAGTTTGAGACGAAAACATGCTGATTTCCTGCACTTATCACTTTGCCTAACTTCCTATTAAAACAAATGCTCCTTTAGCACATTTTTATTGCACAAAAATATGTAAGTCTTAAACGAGAACATGCTTATTTCCGGCACTTTTTACATTGCCTAACTTCCTGTTAAAACTAATGCTCGTTTAGCTTGTATATAATGCACAAAAACATGTAAGTTTGAGCCGAAAACATGCTGATTTCCAATGCCTATCACTTTGCCTAAATTCCTATGACAACTAATGCTCGTTTAGCCCATTTTTGATGCACAAAAGTGTGTATGTTTTATCCAAGAACGAGTTGATTTCCAATGCCTATCACTTTGCCTAACTTCCTTTGAAAACTAATGCTTGTTTAACCCATTTTTAATGCACAAATACATGTAAGTTTCAGCCGAGAACATACTGATTTCCTGCACTTATCACTTTTCCTAACTTCCTAGGAAAACTAATGCGCTTTTTGCTTGTTTTTAATGCACGACAACATGTAAGTTTTAACCGAGAGCACGTTGATTTCCTGCACTTATCACATTGCCTAACTTCCTGTGAAACTAATGCTCGCTTAGCCTATTTTTAATGCACAAAACGTGTAATTCTTAGCCGAGAACACGATAATTTCCTGCACTTATCACTTTGACTAACTTCCTGTAAAACTAGTGCGCGTTTAGCTTGTTTTTTAGGCACAAAACAATGTAACCTCAAACAAATAACGATTACACAAACATGTCACATTCCAACCAACATTATAAGAAACTTATCCACATTTAGCCCTTAATTAATGCACAAAACAGGTTCAATCAAATCTGTTACATATTTTTCTACCAAAATTGTTACTAACAAAGAAATTTTACATTTAATAACATCATTACCATTAGAATTTGAAGTTTTGAAGGACGGTCGTGCTTCCTTTCCATCCTCATATTAGCTCGTTGTTCTTCATTATCTGACACACACACATAGTTATTGATACTTTCCTTCGACTTCTTCCTGTTGCTGCTAATTTTGAAAAACAATATGAATAAAATGATCGATTGAAATAGTTTTAAATCATGGTATTACTCCACTTTTTTGAATGATCCATGAGATTCGTGTGCTTTAAAATGATCGATTGAAGGATCTGATAAGAAGAGGAGAAGGTTGAAGAGTTTTTGGAATGATCGAAGAGATGGTTTTTGTATGATTTTAGGGTTATGAGATCTGGTTTGTTGAGTGAGAGAGTGTGTACAGTAGAATGATGGTTATCCAGAGGTTGTTAAGATATTTTCTATTTTTATGAAAATACTATTTTGCCCTTCCAGACTTAATTAAGATGATAGTTAATCTACACCATTGATTTTAAAATCACGGTGTGTCAACATCCTTCTTATTCAATCTACACCATTGATTTTAAATCAAAGGTCAAAAATCCTTCTTATTCTTTTTATGAAAAAAAATCTTTTTATTTTAACCTCCCTCTATATATATATATACACACACACACACATTTTGTATATATAACAGGAGGCATTTGACTATTTAATGCCACGTCATAATGCCACGTCAATGCCACGTCATAATGTCACGTCACCATTTTTTTTTTAAATTAATTTTTGACATTAATTATTATTTTGAAGAATAATTTGTTTGTATATTATTTCGGACTTTGGACAATAATTCGTGTGTAGATTATTTCGGACTATGTTTGGTTCTTAAAAATATCAAACAAAGAAATCAAAACTCTCTTATGCCACGTCATAATGCCACGTCATAATGCCATGTCATAATGCCACATCATCTTGGTTGCCATGTCATTAATTTTAAGATAATTTTGGAAAATATTTTAAGAAGATTTAAAAAAAAAACATAGCAATCTTTTCTTAAGATAAATAATGACATATAAAATCTGTACATTATATAATTTAAATATTTTGTAGATATCATGTCATCAGTTTTTTTTATTGAAAACGTAATCTTCTAATTTTTAGATTATTTAGGAATCGTTTTTTAGTTCTAAATGATAAATTTGGAAAATATTTTGAGAAGATTTAAAAAAAACGTAAGAATCTTTTTTTTAAAGATAATTACAAATTTATATTTAACCTAATTAAAAATTCTCTTTTAAGATAAATTTGGAAAATATTTTAAGAAGATTTTAATAAAAAGCAATCTTTTCCTAAGATAAATAATGACATATAAAATTTGTACATTATATGGATTTACTCCTTATATTTGGTAAACATAAGTTATCAATACACTAAATCATGTTATTTTAGGAAATTATTTAGATCTAAAAAAAGATATACATATAAAACATAAATCGATTTATACACTTATCAACTCCTATATGTAAAATAATAACTTCCTAATATGGATTTACTCCTTATATTTGGTAAACATAAGTTATCAATACACTAAATCATGTTATGTTAGGAAATTATTTAGATTTAAAAAAAAGATATACATATAAAACATAAATCGATTTATACACTTATCAACTCCTATATGTAAAATAATAAATTCTTAATATATATTTATTGAATGGTTATCCTATTTCAGTGACAATAGTGTTTCCATTTTTGTGAAAACGAAATTGCATCCCTAAAATATCAAAATTAAAATATTTAACAATGATATTTCTTTTTATTGTTCGATCCATTTAGCTTAAATATATATTTATTGAATACACGTTTCCTAAATTTTTAATAATAATCATATGTTTGTGAATAATTACTACCAATGTTCTACTATTAAACCTAACTTAACACTATATAAACCACATAATTTGTTCACACACAACATAGATTTCAATAACACAAGAATATACATACGAAACAAAAAATACAACGATGCAATCACAACATCAATCACGTCTTACTTCTAAATCAAACGAAAAGAAAAACAAGAAAACCAATCTGCCCAAACATTGAAAGACCCATACTATCAGGTCTTTGTTCATCAAAACATTCGTAAACTTTTGATTAATATGTACATGGCTTAATAATTATAAATTGTTTGTCCAAATTAACAGGAAAACTAATCCACAACAAGTGATAAACAATGAAAGCTTTGAAAATAAGATGTTCCAAAAATGGATATATCAGATGACGAAGTGGTATGAGTAAAACAAAATTTTTAATTTTTCAACTGTTTAACTAATAATTATCAAAAGTTTATCTTTAATGTAATATATGCAGCCTATAAGCAGATGAAACAAACCAAGAAATCGAAACTTGCCTATGCGCCTGATATGTTTATAAATGTTTACAGTGCATGTTA
Source organism: Tanacetum coccineum (assembly GCA_026074375.1). Lineage (NCBI taxonomy): Eukaryota > Viridiplantae > Streptophyta > Magnoliopsida > Asterales > Asteraceae > Tanacetum > Tanacetum coccineum. The sequence goes on from BQNB010071754.1 coordinate 23,208, forward strand.
TTGATTAGAACATGTTATATATTTATATTTTTTTCGCTATAGATAATTCTATAATTTTACACTCACTTTTTGGGTTTGAATCAATGTAATTTTAACCAAAAATAAAAAATGAAAACAATAATCATAAGTCATACCCGCCCAACGGGCGGGTTTTGCAACTAGTATATATACCAAGTTAAACCAACAAATGCTTTATATCACACATACAAAACGCCAAAACAATATAATGGAAAAAACTAATAACTGCAATACAACATATATATCAAAATTGTAAATATGAGTAGGATCCTACCATAAATAACATCACAAACATTAGGTAACTTTTCCAGCATGATCAAGTCTTAGTATTTCATTAATTGATATGACCAGCTCATGACTTTAATTAGGATTTCGTAAAAAAGGAAAGGTATACAATATATTAAAAAGTAGTTACAAGTAATCGTGGAAACGGTATCCCATCCCCAACGTCAATAGCATTCTGTGTGTCCACCACAAAGGATGATCCTGAGCGCAAAAAATACATGACTGAAATGTATAACAATCATTAAATACATATTCATCCCAAAAAATACTAATATATGGTATATATTTCATTAAATGCATGATTGTTATACATTTCAGTCATGTATTTTTTGCGCTCAAGATCATCGTTTGTGGTGGACACAGAGAATGCTATTGACGTTGGGGATGGGATACCGTTTCCACCGATTACACGTAACTACCTTAATATATTGTATACCTTTCCTTTTTACGAAATCCTAAGTCATGAGCCGGTCATATCAATTAATGAAATATTAAGACTTGATCATGCTGACTCGAAAAGTTACCTAATGTTTGTGATGTTATTTATGGTAGGATCCTACTAATATTTACAATTTTGATTATTGATTTTTTCCTTATATTGTTTTGGCATTTTGTATGTGCGATATAAAGCATTTGTTGGTTTAACTTGATATATTAAACGGTTGTGCCGCCTGTACAATTTGTAGGAATTGAATGACTTACTTTTCATCCTTAATCAATTTTCAAAAAGTTACTATTGATTTTTTACCCTTTTAACTTTGTCTTGACTTTTCTTTTGAGCTAAATTTCATATAGCATCAATTAATTGTAGACTATGACATATCAATTCATAAAATTATAATTTGGCTCATAATACCGCAACGGGGAAACCTTGTTAATGGTAATAAGAAACATAAAAAAGTATGATCGAAAGCCGATGCTAAAACTTAGAACGGATAGATTGATACTAAACGCATAATATATATCAAGAGTTTGGAATGATAAAAAAGATAGAACATTAAACTTGAATGATTTACTGGTTATCGATTGTTAAGATTTAAGATTATGTGTCGCTCAATATTTATAAGCAAATAACTTGACTATGTAAAGTTGTGAACACAATCAAGCCCAATACGTGCAGGCCCAACAAAAACGTTTTCCTTTTTCTTTCTAGGGGTGAGCAGAAAAACCGAAAAAATCGAAAATCGAAACCGAATCGAACTGAACTGAACTAATAACCGAACCGAATTTGCCAAAACCGAACCGAACTACTAATTCGGTTCTCAGGTTGGATATAGGGTTTGACAATGAGAACCGAAAACCGAATTCATATAAATATATATATTTATATATATAAAAAAACTATTAAAAATTTATCCTAATATAAAAAAACACTTTTTATGCTTGAAATCATTTTTTGTCTAAATATTTATGTAATATTTTTTTTAAATAATCGGGTTATTTGGGTCAACCCGAGAACTGAACCGAATTTGGTCTTCAGTTCTCGGTACGGTTCGATTGAATTCTAGTTCGGTTCGGTTTGGTTTTCGGGTTGACCAAAAAAATTTTTAACCGAACAACCCGATAACCGAACCGATCAACACCCCTATTTCTTTCCCAAATTAATTTAAAAACCATATTTGTGTTAACCCGGTCGAGCTATCGGGTCGCGATTCAACGGATTTAACCAGATTTTTCGGCCTAAACCGGCTTCCGGTTATCGACTGATTCCCGGTTCAACCAGCCAGGTTTTAAAACACTGTATGCAAGGCAGGCATAAGATAAATTAATTATGTAGTAACAAACACAAAAGTCGAAACAACTATTTTATTCGAATCAATGAAAAGAGTTCTAGAAGATGTATTTTCTTGTAGCTTGTAATGTAACTAGTAAGTAGTATTGTAGTAACCATATATAACCAATCAGATAACATGAATTTTTTACAGTGTCAAAATCAAATGAAGTAATTGGTCCAATTTTTTTCTTCTATAAGATTGTTTTGCCAAAAAAACACCAAAATAATATAATTCTTTATTATATAAAAGATTGGGAAAAATCAAAACCGTAACGAATTTAAATTAGACTAAACAAACCAAAAACCAAATTTGAATTCAGATATGTTTTCGGGTTGACCATAACTACATAATTTATACTTTTTTCCATTTAATTATATATTCTCTCCGTCTTAAAATTAGTGTCCAGTTTGATTTTTCAGAGTCAAATTGGTTTAACTTTGACTTTAAATATTTTTTATTGTGTTATATAATACTTGATGAAAATTATACCAATAAAAAATACACATAAAACCTAATCTATTTATATATTTTGCATCAAATATTATATAACACACACAAAATATGTATAGTAAAATTTAAACCAGTTTGACTCGGAAAAGTCAAATTGGACACTTATTTTGGGACGGAGGTAGTAGTTAATTAGGAAAAAATATTTCAAGCTTAAAAATTATTATATTTATGCTATGAAATAGTTTTAATGGTTTTTCTTAACTATATCTAATTCTTGTATTGCCAAAGCACTCGCCAGTTTTAGCAACTTCAGATGATAGAATATATTTTTATTATTACGTCAACATTTGTGGGTAGTTTTTAGTCAGATAGAAATTACCGCTAAAATGTCAGGAACCTTTCCATGGTGTTTCCAATTTACATATAACCAGAGGTATTAGGATCGCCCCATTGGGAACTTGATTAGCTGTTTACGAGCAAAAAAATAAGAAGCTTATGGTCTCGTATCCTTCATTCAGAAGGAAACTAAGAGTTTAATACATGATTCTTGTTTGTGCTTGTTGGTCGTAATAAATGTCAGATTATGTAAAGTCACCTTCAGGCTTGGGTATTGGCATCAAATAAACTATGATCTCTATCAACTTCTTAGGTATCTTGTATGTCTCAGAATCCAAGGTAACCTTAACAAACCCAAAAAACCAATTAGGATTCAGATCTGTGTTTCGGTGTTTGACCATACTACATATTTTACTTTTTTTTCCATTTAATTATATATTCTCTCCGTCTTAAAATTAGTGTCCAGTTTGATTTTTCAGAGTCAAAATGGTTCAACTTTAACTTTAAATATTTTTTATTGTGTTATATAATACTTGATGAAAATTATACCAATGAAAAATACACTTAAAACCTAATCTATTTATATATTTTGCATCAAATCTCTGATATAACACACACAAATATGTATAGAAAGATTTAAAGCCGTTTGACTCGGAAAAAGTCTAATTGGACACTTATTTTGCGTGACGTGCTCGGTGGTGAGTTAATTAGGAATAAAGTGTGTTTTCAGTTTACACGTAACTGGTAGTTATACGGATTGTTTTCAGAAGTGTTGCAAAATTCATAAGTTTTGCTTGTAGTCAATAAGGGATTTGTTTCCTTCAAATTCGTTTTGAAGTTTAATACAGCTGGGCCCCTCGTAGGATTGGTAAGATGTATGTGTGGCCACACCCAAGATTTTCTGGAATACGTTCAGAAGATTTGGTAATCTTGCTCAATCAGATAAAACGAGAAACAGAATCAGTTAATTAAGGAATGACTAAAGATCCATATCCTTATTAACATTGTATTAGAAACAAAAGGATAATAATAATGATGAATCATTAAAAGGTTTTGTCCAGGAGACCTTACTCGAGATTGTACTAGAGGCATCGGCGTGTTGCTAGACGCTAACCGATGTGATCACACTATTAAGATATGTCCAAGTGGGAGCTGTTAGTTTATGGACATAAATTAGTGGATGTGTGTTAGGATCGAACTCGAGATCACGGGATTGCACACTTTACGTATGAAGAGTAAATGTTTAATAATTATTTATAAAAGGTTATATTTAATTATTAAATACACAAAACATATAACGACCGTTAGTATTTAACGGATAATGACTAACGACAGTTAACTAATTAAAGGAAATGGCTATAGATGGAATTAAAGAGATCAAAGATGGTAATAGAATCCCTTAAGGATTGCACCGATCGGTATAGGATTAGGATATCCTAATCCTTGTCTAACTTGCTCTCTAAGTTTTCCACACTATAAATAAAGAGCCTATGGTCATTGTATTCTCATCTCTTGTACACATACAATTCCCAAAGTCTTTTCTCCCTTCTTTTTGTCAAAACCGATCGGCAAACCATTCTAGTGGATTGATCGAATTTTTTGAGTGTCAAGAAAAATTGTTTTGTGTTTATTACTAGCAAATCGTTTACTTGGTATTAGTACGTGTGTACAAGAACGTGATTCAATCACACTATTGATTGCATCTTGGATTGAATTACAAAATGGTAAGGGGTAATTCCAATAATCCACATAAACCCTATTTAGGGTTAGATCGAGAACAAAGAAAACATGAATGATTCTTGTGCTCGCAAGAATCCAAAGGTATGTAACCTGGCCCGGTTAATTATATGCATGTTAATTATATGGTTTGTTATCGCTTCCGCTATTGCGTGCTTTGATGTTTTATTTAGATTATAAATTGCTATGTATGCTGAAAATCAACAGTGGCATCACGAGCCGTTTTAACATGTTAATAATTACCGAAACCTAAAATCTATAACAATTATTGTATTGTTGTTAATTACATGTGTTTAGGGTTTATAAAAATTAGGTTTTTTTACCCTAAATCAACCAAGTTGGTCGATTTCTTGTTAAATGAATTTTTTTTGAAACCCTAGATTACATGTTAGATTTAAAAAGTTTTATTGCATGATTAATTGTTATGTCATGTTTATGGTTACGATCCTTGACGTTCTTTAATTAATTGTTAAGTGATTTTGTGGATCCATGACAAACATGCTTGTTTTTCATGGATCATATGGATATATGTAGTAATTGTTACGTATATTGTTTAATGTTGCCATTAAGTTTAGTACGACAAATCTTGAATTGGGGAAGACCTCAATATTAATAATAAATTAAGTTTGTGCTATGTGGTATATTTTAATTATGGCTTACGCAATCGTTAACTCGATGCATGTGGGTCATTTTTTTTGAAAAGGTGAGAGCCATGATTAAATATATGCATAATAAAACCTAGATTTTATTATTAGGGTTTATCGTATAAAAAGAATGCATGTGGCTACATGTTTTTTAATTAACGCATATAATTTGTTATTATGTGTTTACCGCTTTAGTCGTTTTATTTTTTATTAGAAATTACTTGTTTTTTTTGTTTATATAATTGATGCGAATTGTTGTAAACAAAAGGGTAATTTTTTTTGAATAGAAAAATAATATGGACTAAATCTATATAAAAATTATGAATTGTTTTGAAGAGTTAAATTTACAGTAGTTTAGTTGATTGGTAATTTTCGTGCAAAATAGTTAAAAAGGCTCATCCAATTTGACAAACTGTGTGGGAAGTTTAACGCTGACCGAATTCTCGGCTTGCTTGTGCGTCAAATTGGAGTTACCTACGACTATTTAAAAGTACAAAATTATTTTAAGG
>BQNB010071755.1:0-32661 GCA_026074375.1 Tanacetum coccineum
ACATTTTCATTTATGCACTTGTTTTGTTTAATGTTCAATTTTTCATGCAAAGAATTGTATTAAATTGGGGAGGATTGTTGAAAATTTAGTGCAATTATGGGAATTGGATCATAATTAGAAATGGGTTTTTAGTGGTTTGATTAAATGGGTGGTTATTTACCTATTTTAAGTGGCAGATTTGACTGCATTAATTGACCATATTTAATTTGGTCATGAAATCATTATTCCTAAATTATGGAGGATAATTTATTTGACTGCATTAATTGACCATATTTAATTTAGTCATGAAATCACTAGTTCCTAAATTATTGCGGAGTATAATTATGGAAGAGACTAATCGGCCATTAATCTCTCATTAATTTCATTATTAGGTTTTGAGTAAATCCCTATAAATAGGGATCACAATTGCATGAAAAAATACACAGAAAACAAAAACACATAGAAACGCATGGTTCTTGATCTGTGCCTAGAACAAGAACAAACACTTGGTTTTATCCGAAGGAGGTATTCGTGATACAGGCTATTGATTGTCTTCACCCTGATCTGGGATCTACTACAACCAACAATCAAAGAAGATTATTTTTTGATAATCAATGGATGATGCTGCTATGAAACACATAGCTTTAAACTTTGCCAAACTTGACAAGTTTGAAGGGGTGGACTTTAGAAGATGACAGAAGAAGATGAACTTCTTGCTTTCCAGCATGAGTGTGGTGTATGTGCTGACTACTCCCATGCCTGAAAACCATACACCCCCTTAATAATCAAACCCTTGATTTTTATTTATCAAAATCTTCCAATAACCTTTATCCTTAAACCCTTGTAGCCTAATCTTTACCCAAAATCAAGTAATTTACCAAAATCAAGTTTCTTGAAAATCTTCTTGCATGTTGATTTTTCTTTGAAAAGAATGATGGGGATTAGTATAGGAGTGATTTGAGATTAATAGGACTTAATTTGGGAATGCTTGATGATGGATTTTGTGGTTTTGTGGTGTTGGTCTTCGAATAGAGAGGAAGAAGAGAGACTAGACGAATTTTTTTTGTTAACTGTGAGTGTTATGGGTTTAAAAAAAAGAATGAACTCTATTTATATGGAACTGAATTTTCCCTTCCTAGTTTGTATCGACCCAAAAAAAATTAATAAGAATGTTGTTTGGGCTCTCTATATGGCCGGTCAAAGAGAAAAAAATGGGCTTGGTATATATATTTTTTCTAATTTGGACTATACAAATTTTGGGCTTAAACATTTAGTTATCTCATTATTAAATGTAAAAACACTATTTTGACGCGGTTTAGGCAAAAACGCGGGAAAGATCGAGAGATACTAAAATAAAAATAATTAAGCTTCCGAAGCTAAAATATGAAATTATTGATTTCTCAAACGCTAAAACGGATAAATATCCAAAGCACGGCTAGTAAATACTACCTCCGTCCCATAATAAGTGTCCACTTTGACTTTTCTGAATCTTTCTTATTTAACTTTGACTATGAATATTTTTATTTATGTTATATAAAACTTGATGAAAAATATATATATGGATTGAGGTTTATATGTATTTTCATTGGTATAATTTTCATCAAGTATTAGATAACACAAATAAAAATATTTATGGTCAAAGTTGAACAAGAAAGACTAAAAAAAGTTAAAGTGGACACTTATTATGGGACGGAGGGAGTAGCCAAAAACGACGATTTTCACCAAATCGGCTAACGAGTAAAACACAAAATTTCCTTCAAAAGTAAAAATAAGAACGGAGTCGGGATTTAATATTGACCGTAAAATACGAGATGTTACAGCATTTCCACCTTAAGGGAGCGTCGTCCCGTGCTCAATTCACCTTATCTCCATATGGGTTGCGACGGTCGGTACACATTCGGAAAAATCCACATAACAAATCACGAGTCGAAAGAAGTTCAAATAGCCATTTGTATATAAGTAATAATGATAGCAATTAGAAGACTAAAGATAATGAATGATTCGTACGGACGTATTACTTGTTTTAAGAGACGCACGCCATGTCGGATATACATTTGAAAATAATCGAATGAACAAACTACGAACGAAAGAAGTCTAAAGACTCATTCGTATGAAGGTAATAACGATAATGATTAGATGAACAAAGAAAATGAATTATTCGTACAAACGGATTACAAATCGAAAAAAAGTTGTTCGTACGAATGTCATACACTTAAGCCCACTCATTTACAAATCGTTATTTACATCCAAAGGCGTCCCAATCCATGTAAATAAGACTTAGAAATTTATGGTTCAACGATTTATAATTTCCTTATTCAAATGAAGAGGCGTCCCAATTCATTTCAATAAGATAATTATAAATTAGCCTACTTAAGCATTGTCACAACAAAACACGAGATCAAAACAATGTTACGTTGAGAAGAAGGAGTCTCCTTGGCGGCATGATTCTTCAAAATCATAAGAAGTAACGAGAAGAACAATGAGACGTTAGTCCATCGCGTTCCAAAGGCAAGTGCCAAAAGACGGCACGATCCGAGGTGACAAGTTAAAGTCGTACTCCCATCAACTGGAAGACTTCAAGACGATGGATTACGAAACAGCATATGCAATTCAAAAGCATAAGAAGTGTGTTCAAACTCGGAGTCGAATGGTAAAATAACCAATGGAATCGGCACTTGGCGGTGAGTTTAAATTTTTATGTAAAATAGTATCATAAAAGTCATGAAAATGTTGCGAAGACCATTGCTTCACTCATAATGCCTTAAAAGAGTTCAGTAGTTATATAATCAATCCTTTATATAAACATAATAATTCAAAGTAAGTATAAGCTTTCAGGAGGCATGAGCGCACAGATATCGGACAACGCTGAAAGACTCTTAAAATTTTTCAAAAAGCGGTTATAGTTTAGGTTTTGAAAATGACCTAGTTCTCTATAACCAGTACTCTGATACCAATCTGTAACACCCCTAAAATCACAACGCAGCGAAATACCACTTGGGGTGCTACTTCATAGCGTAAAGTACAAGTTACAGAAAACGACTCTAAGTGATACATTTTGAAAAGTCAACCATTCGATAATTTTTATAAAATATCAGAGTTACAACAGGTCCCATTTGTAATATAATAGAAAACAATCTCAAAACGTTTATCGAATGGTGCTTAAATTATAAAGCCTTTAAAAATATATCTGCGCGACTCAAGTGCTCCCATCAACCCAGCTAGCAATATAATAACCTGAGAAAATACATGCAAAAACGTCAACAATAATGTTGAGTGAATTCATAGGTTTGTAAACAAAGACAATGTTAAGTCAAGCAAGTAATGTTTAAGAAATCAAGCAGTGCTTCAGCGAGCAATTTAATGGATCATAAGATTTCTAGTAACAATTGACTAATGAAACACATTCAAAAGTCAAAAGCATGTATTTATTATTACACTAAGCTCATGACACCGAACCTTAACAATTTTTCTCCCTGAGAGTTGGTGTTGCAGACACCCAAGCATTAACATATGTTGTGAGAGGGAGATGGTGTTGCCAGACATCCATGTATTTTTCTATTAGAGTTGGTGTAGCCCAACACCCAAGTATTTTTCTCCAAGAGTTGATGTTGCCAAACACCCAAGTATTATTTCAATTGTAAGTGCGTTCGTTTGACGTGGCACAAGTTATTGAATACCTGGGCAGGGATTGTCAGTCCAAATAGCTCTATTCACAGCATTTGCGCTTACACAAAGTAACTAACGGTTCATAACAGTGAGGACTTAAATGGCAATAGCGACACTTGGGCAATAATATCAGGCATTAATATCAGGCATAGCATACGGTTTTTAAATACTTGTGTCCACACATAAAAAACAAATAAGATATTCAAAACTCACGATTTCATATATAGATATTCAATGATCTCAAATCGTGTAGTAAGCAAATCAATCTTTACTAAAACTATTCATGTAACGCTTGAGTAGTAAAAATCAATAAGTTTACTTAGTAAAACGAGCATGTATTCTCATCCCGAAAATAGTTTATGAAAACCATTAAAAGAGAAACGGTGGGGCTATGAACTCACTGTAAGTAGAAGTATCGAACAAGAAATTCAACATAGAAAGAACGACGACAACGTCTCACCCGCGACCTATATTAATGGTGTGCGTATTAGAAGAATATAACTTATAAGAAAAATGCATAATTTGCACATATAAATAAATATGTATGTTTTCTACATATGTTTAACGTTATACCATAGAATCCATGTGTGCGCCTCAACTTCTTTGTAATACATTCTAAGTTTTTCTGATTTTGACCGATTTTCCTAGTCACTTGACAACCTTTAAAGAAATACCAAACGACCTCAAACGCCTTTCATACTCCATTTCTAACAACCTCAATATGTCAATAACCTACTGTATTTTTCCCAAAATGTTTGACAAGTATAACTATTTTTCAAAAATTCGACGACTCGAAGTGTCCCGAAAAAGACCTGCTGTAACCACTTGAAAGTTTGGCTTGACCTGACCTACTTAGACTCTTTAATAAAATCTAGAAAAATTCCAGAAAATCCTATACATCATGAACTTGCTACACTAGAAATTTCATTAATTAAAAATGTGTTTTGATATGTCTGCTACCCTCACAAACACAACTCAGAAAACTGTCCCCAAACGCAGATTTGACAATGAATCTCGTAAAATCATTTTGACCATCTTCCACTTACTGAAAATTTATGAAATCACATTCGTTGGAAAATAGACTCTTTGGACTTAGTTTTAGGATTAAAAAATGAATAAAAGCTATTCGGATGATTAAGTTACGACTCTCGCAAGACGACCCAAAAATCTGCCAGATTCCTATTTCGAATTTACAACAATCAACCCATCCAAACGCACCCAGACTCTAACTCATTATTCCCAATTCAATTTTAGACAATACCGAGAGCTTAAGTATGAATTATTTGTTATAAAATAGTTCTCGTTATAATATTTTAAGTTCAAACGGTTTCTACTACGTCAAAGGATCATTCTTAAATTTTTACCAAATTTTTGACTTTTTTTTAAATATATGTTTTTCCTTAGTTTGATTTGTCAAAAATGACCCGCCAAAATGCGTTATTAATTATGGGGTATACTAGCGTTTGACATAAAACGACATTCCGGACAACTTTTCAGTTTTACCTGAGACTCGAAACCAAGCAGAAAATGACTAAAATACCCTCGCAAAGTTATGCACAAACCATATTTTTAAAACTAGTGCAGAATTTTAATTCACCATTTTTCTAACTTTGACTTATTAAAACGACTCACTAAAATGCGTTTTTAGACTTAGATATCCTCGCGTAAAGGTAAAACGGCATTTTAAACAACTTTTTAGTTATATCCGAGACCCAAAACTCAACAGAAAATGACGAAATTGCCCTTTCCAGAATCTGCAAAAACCCCAAATTTTATACTAGTGCTGAATCGCATTTTTACTTATTTTCTAATTTCTAACGGCCATTAAATCTTCGTTTTTGAGAGTTACGGGACGTGCCATATATCGAAACGGAGCTAGGGACGTCATCTATCATAATCCTAAGACCAAAATCAGTTTTACAATTTTTGACTCACTTGAAATCGACTCGCAAATTTTTTGGTCTATATGGGTAGCTTTAAACCCCTTCAAACTTCAATTTTTGCATCACAAACTTCGCTAATATCTCTAAACTAACCTATCTCCATCACTAATCACCTCAAACTATTAATTCAACCTCAAAACACAACATGCACAATGATCCATGGATTCTAAGTATAACAATTAAACACATGCATACATAATTAAAGTTAATCAACACAAAAAGAGTTGGAAAACACTTAAGATCAATAGAGTTTGTTAGGAAAAGATCAACACAAAACCCTCTTGGGTTTTTCCATTATAGCCGAAAACCATACACGCCCTTAATAATCAAACCCTTGATTTTTATTATTTAAAATCTTGCAATAACCTTTATCCTTAACCTTTGTAGCCTAATCTTTACACAAAATCAAGTAATTTACCAAAATTAAGTTTCTTAAAAATCTTCTTGCATGTTGATTTTTCTTTGAAAAGAATGATGAGGATTAGTATAGGAGTGATTTGGGATTAATAGGACTTAATTTGGGAATGTTTGATGATGGATTTTGTGGTTTTGTGGTGTTGGTCGTCGAACAGAGAGGAAGAAGAGAGACCAGATGAATTTTCTTTGTTAACTGTGAGTTATGGGTTTTAAAAAAAAGAATGAACTCTATTTATATGGAACTGAATTTCCCCTTCCTAGTTTGTATCAACCCAAAAAAATTTAATAAGAATGTTGTTTGGGCTCTCTATATGGCCGGTCAAAGAGAAAAAAATAGGCTTGGTATATATATTTTTTCTAATTTGGACTATACAAATTTTGGGCTTAAACATTTAGTTATCTCATTATTAAATGTAAAAACACTATTTTGACGCGGTTTCGACAAAAACACGGGAAAGATTGAGAGATACTAAAATAAAAATAATTAAGCTTCTGAAGCTAAAATATGAAATTATTGATTTCTCAAACGCTAAAACGGATAAATATCCAAAGCACGGCTAGTAAATAGCCAAAAACGACGATTTTCACCAAATCGGCTAACGAGTAAAACACAAAATTTCTTTCAAAAGTAAAAATAAGAACGGAGTCGAGATTTAATATTGACCGTAAAATGCGATATGTTACATGTGATGCCACATTTATTTGGTACACAGTGGATGGGACTGACCCAATGGTTGTCGGCTATTGTATATATAATTCTGGTATCTAAGAGTTTAACAATTTCTTTTTAACAACTTCTTGCATATTTGAATTTAATCTTCTTTGTTTTTTAACAACTGGCTTTTTCTCTTCTAGAAGTTGAATTTTATGTTTACAGAATGACGGACAAATACCAGGAATGTTTGTGGTTTTCCAAGCAAAGGCTTCCTTGTGCTTTTTAAGAACAGAGACGAGCTTATTTTTGTTTTGTTCAGAAAGCTGAGATGACATGATCACAGGAAGAAAAGAGGGTTCTTTCAAGAATGCATATTCTAAATGATCAGGAAGTGGTTTGAGTTCAAGATCCGTTGGAGGTTCATCAAGAGAATTCTTAATTTTATAATCAGTGTCGAAGGTGATTTCTCGAAGGGTATTTCTTCTTCATCGGATTCAGATTCAGATTTTTCTTCGATATTCATGGCCATGAATTCATCAAATTTGGCAAAGATTTGATCTTCGAGAAGAGTTCCCTTGATGGAGTAAAGGATTTTACTACCTTCATCGAGAAGAGCATTGAAATCTTCTCCTAGGATTTTATCAATGACGTCAATGCTGAAACATGTATCGTCATTAGAATAGTGATGTTTCATTGCAGAATCGATAGAAAATGTCATTCGTTCTGAACCAACTCCAAGGTTGAGTTGTTTTTGTTTAACATGAATTACTACATTTGCGGTGTGTAGGAAATGTCTTCCTAGGATAAGAGGAACTTTACTATCTTCTTCCATTTCGAGAATAATGAAATCCACGAGAAAAGTGATTTTACCAACTTCGACGAGCATATTTTCAGCTATTCCAATAGGGTATTGGAATGATCGGTCTGCTAATCTTACGCTCATTTTAGTCGGTTTGAGAGTTTCGAGAAATAGTTTTGTATATAGAGAATATGGCATAAGATTAATGCTAGCGCCAAGATCGGCTAAGGCATTGCAAGAAAAAGTTTTGCCAAAGGTACAAGGAATAAGGAAACTTCTAGGGTCTCCGAGTTTGGGTGGAACTTTATTTTGGATGATAGCTGAACTTCCATCGCTAAGGAAAGCACATGAGATTTGTTCAAGCTTGTGCTTGTTGCTTACAAGTTCTTTGAGAAATTTTCCATAATTCGGCATTCCTGCTAATACATCGACAAGAGGTACGTTGATTCGAATGACTCGAATCATATCGAGGAATTTTCTGTATTGTGCTTCCATTGATTGGTTTTGGAGTTTGAGGTTTAGGTTGAGGTGTTGATTCTTCATCATCATCATCACTACCGAAATTAATGGGATACTAAGAGTCATTTTAAAGATCATTTGGGTTGGTGGGTGGGTCATAAGATTTACCACTTCATGTAAATACGACATTTACTTGCTCGTTTTGAGCTTGAGGTGGTTGGTGTGGTTTAGATGGATTACCTCAGGGGTTTGGTTGAGTGTTACTTGGAAGAGATCCATATGGTCGAGCAGATTGCTTGTCAGCAAGTCGATCAAATTTTACTTCTAAATTTTGGATCGAGGCTTGATGGTTTTTAGTTGTTGTATCGAGTTTGTTTTCAAGATCCATGAATGTTTCTTTAACAAAAGAATTTGTGGAATGTTGAGCTTTTATGAAATCGCTTAATTGTTTCTGAAGATCGGGTTATCATCGGTGTTGGATCGATAATAGTCTCGATTGTAATCGATTTTTCTGCTTAACGCCAATTATCGCGATTCGAGTCACGGTTGCGGTAATCATTGTAAAAATGAGTGAGATGAAAATTTTGCATGAATTTCGCTTCTTCTTCGCGAGACATAGGTGTGTTATCTTCGTTACAATCTGCGGTTGAGAGATTACCTCCACAGTGATTGCATTTGGCACGAGATTGGATTTCTTTATACTGAGCATCCATTTTCATGGTCATGGCATCCATTATTGCCTAATAATAATGTCATATCCAGAATTGCTTCTTGCCTTCACGACGAAACTACAGTCTTCTTAAGAGAGATTTTTGTTTGTTTGGTTTTTAGACTCCAATAAATATTAATAAGACTTTTGTCTTCGAGAAGTTGATAGTTTTGATTTGGAGTTTTTGAAAGGAAGATAGCCGCCAGCAACCAGTGTTAGAGCTTCATGGATATGTTTTCGTAAGGTCCCGTGATAAAAGATTTAATAATATTATTTAGCCTTTGGTTAAGTTGTGTCCGTGGAATTTCTGAGCATGTCTTTCATACGAAGCCAAGCATAGGTTAGAGTTTCGTGTTCGTATTAGGAAAATGATCGGATTTCTCTGAGGAGTCAGTCGAATAGAGCCGAGGGAAAGAATCGGCTTATAAAAGTGGTACGAAGTTCATCCCAGGATTCGATAGTTCCTTCATTGAGTTCATCCAACCAAGTTTTTGCTTCACCCGTGAGTGATAAAGGAAAAATCATTAGGCGAAAGGCTTCATTTTTGGTTTCTCCGTATTTGAACATGTCGCATACACTGAGAATTTCATGAATATGTTTGTGAGGATCGGTTTTGATTCTACCATCAAATTGGTTTCCTTTGACGAGAGTCAAGTGGTTACCTTTAATGGCAAATTCATTTGCGGTTTCAGGAATAGTGATTGTGGGGCCGTCAGTCGAAGCGCCAACACCGTCGACAGCCCACATGGGTTCATCATTTCCAAGAATTAAAATTTTTCAAGAGGATTTAGAAAAGAAAAAAGTGATTAATTCAAGACAGTGGAAGATTACTTTGGTGTATCGGGTCAATCTTGTCTTTCGTTCGTAACGGGAACTCTTTCAGTTTAGTCGACGAAACGAAGTCTACGATTCAGGGTTTGTTCAGGTTCAGCTAGTGGTTCAACAAGTTCAGAATTGGACGCACGTGTATGCATCTAAAGTGAATTGTTAAATAGAGATTTTTGGAGAACGGTTTTAGGAAAAAAACGTTTGATTGCAGAAAGTGCAGAGTACTTTATGCAACGACGTTACAAAAAGCGAGCAAAATGAGTTTTGAGGGAAAAAGTGATTAATATTTGTTTTAAATATTTAGAAATGATTACAGAACGGTTTAAAATCCCCGACAACGACGCCAAAAACTTTTGATGTGTTGTAAAAGCTTTAAATTTATAATATGGAATATACTGATTTTTAGACCAACACATGGGTAAAGTATAACCCCCGTATATAGTATAGTATTTCAGGTAAGACCAGGTCATCCACATGGATTTGATTATGTTCTTATAATCACAATAATTAAGACAAATTATAATTACTTTTTCAAGTACAATAACAAGTAACAGGTAATGATTGAATTCAATGATAAAGAAATATGACTACTCGGATAGTTTCATATAATTCAACAACGATGGTGATAATTATGATCTTAGATTTTATTCTTAACTTATAAAAAGGTTTTCTTGTCAAAAAACATTTTCACAAATTAACTTGTTTTAAATCAAGACCATAATAGTATAACTTAATCAAATTTTCACTCAGATAATCAAGTTACTATTATATCAAATCTATTCTGTTCACCAATTAACGTAAGCGGATTTCTCTAACCAAACAATAAAGATCGTAGACAAATCTTTAAAACTATATAGTACACAATGGGTCATTCGACCTATACCATTATACGTATATAATCAAAGGTGATAAACAAAGTTGACAAGATCAAAACGATAGGATTTCAATATAAGCTTGAGATTAATAAGATCTTAATAATACCAAACGCTTCTTTAGTATATTAACATCACCGAGTAGTCATAAGAAGTTTAGCCTCTTATGGCTATGGAGTTCATAGTAACAAAGTAAAATAGAGAAACGAGATACATACGAGATTTAGATAGGTAATGGATCACAAGACAACCCGTTTACAAGTATCGAATCTTATTTAAAACCCGCATTATACTAAATATTATGAAACCATCATCGTTCTTGTCGGAATTTCGTGCTTAGAACCCAAGAAATGATGAAGATTGAGAGAGGATTATGTTAGAAGTATGTGAGTGTGATGTCATCAAAATGGCATTAAAAATCATCTCTATTTATAGGCTGGGTCTATGCCATAAATGCGGCGCACTTATATAAAAGTGCGGCGTACTTAGCCTATGTCGGTTTAGAATTCATTAATGCTGGGACGAATTGCAACACACATCTAGGAAAAACCGGCGCACTTCTTGTATTAACTGCTTTCATTTATTTCGTGGCCAAGTGCGGCGCACACCAGGAAAAGTGCGGCGCACTTCTGCTTGAATTGGACTTTATTCTTTATTTATCTTTTAACTTGATTTCCATGAGGCATAAACACTTGCATTTTGAGCATTTTTTATCTTGGACTATCTTCAAGTGAACCTGTACATATTTTCTGCTATTAAGTATCAAAATTTCACGAGAAATGATGAAAATATAAATAATAGCGCCGCCTATGTACATGTAACTTAGTAGGCGTTATCAAATCGATAAAAGTTGATGGAAAACATATAAACATATTAAAACGTAAAAAAAAAATGTATAAAAACATACATAAACGTACAAATACGTATAAAAACAGATAAAACGTATAAAAAACAGCTAAAAACATATGAAAACTTATAAACTAAATTTGTTAAATAATTACAAACGGCCGTTAAAATGGACGGTGAAAGATGGCACTAGAGATTAGGGTTAGAATGTTGTTTCTTTTATGTTTTGTAGATCCGTCTGTTTTGTTTGAAAAAAAAATAAGAAAGAAAAAAGTGAGAGTGGTGAAATAGGCTTTCAATTATTTTATTTAAAATTTTAGAGAATGAGAATTTCCTTTTTTTTAAATTGTTGAAAAAAAGTTTAACTACACTTATCTTTATTTTTCCATTTAATAAGAAAAAATTTCTAAAAATTGAAATCTTTTTCGCCAACTAAACTTAACGCACCCTTAACTTTCACTAATTAATTAGGCTAAAACTTAGTGTGACCGCAGGACCGCAGAGGACACCGCCACGTCAGCACCAACTCAGCTTTCTCTCTCCTAGACTACAAAGTGACCAAACACCCGTAGTGGTGACCGCACAAGCGACCGAACAAAATTTTATAAAAAAAAACATTACATTAATAATTAAACATTACAAACTAAAATACGGAAATAAAAATACACGGAAGAAAAGACGGAAAAAAAATTACGGAAGATAAAAAATTACAGTAAATTAGTTTGCATTTGTTCGATGCCAAATGTGTTCCACTAGATCGGCTTTAAGATTAAGATGAGTTTCTTCGTCGTGTATTTCTCTGATAACTCGTAGCCTATCTTGTGCCGATCTTACGGGATCATCTTCACGATGTTGTTCCTCCGGATAAAAGTCGGGAGAGATTGCCTTTCCTTTTTCTTTGCGAATCATATTATGTAATATGATGCAAGTGTACATCAAATGCGTAATCCTTTTAAGACTCCTAGACCGTGCAGGAGTTCTTACGATAGCCCATTTTTTCTTTAGCACGCCAAACGCTCGTTCCACATCTTTTCTTGCTGCTTCATGCGCTTGCTTATATCTTATTCGCTTCACATCATTTGACCCTGGCTGCGAAATAGACTTCATAAGCACAGCCCATTCTGGATATATCCCGTCAGTAAGATAATATCCCCATTTATAAGTCACGTCGTTAGCCACGAATGGAACCTCTGGTGCTTTTCCTACTTTAAGATCATTTAAAACAGGGGATTGACGTAAAACGTTAACGTCATTGTTCGAACCTGCAACACCAAAGAAGGCGTGCCAAATCCATAAATCTTGTGAGGCAACCGCTTCTAACAAAATGAATGGCTCTGACCCGGAATCACCCCTACTGAATTGAGCACGATATGCTTGTGGACATTGAGCCCACGACCATTTTGTACAGTCTATGCTGCCTATCATACCAGGAAACCCATGTTTGTTCTCGTGAAAAGCGTAGAGTTTTTCGACGTCAGTTTGCGTAGGCCTTCGCAAATACTCCTCGCCATATAACTCTATAACCCCGTTACAGAAATGCATCAAACAATCACGAGAAGTTTTTTCACCGATTTGTAAATATTCGTCTAGAGAATCTGGAACAGCAGCGTATGCTAGTTGGCGAATCGCGGAGGTACACTTCACTAAAGCAGAGATGCCAGCTTTTCCAACAGCATCACACCCTTCTTGAAAATAAGGGCAGTTAGCAGACAAATCTCGAACAATGCGGGTGAACAGCGATCGGTTCATTCGGAATCGTTTACGAAATAAATAGGCGTTGTAAAATGGTTTTTTAGCAAAGTAAGCTAGCACTAGACGGTCATGAGCACCGTAACGATCTCTAGGCATATAGCTTCGTTGGTATTTTTGGATTGTAGGAGTAGATGCTTGAATAACCAAAGCAGCGTCTATTAAAAAACCGGAGAGTAAACTATTCACTTCCGTTTCATCATCCGTATCATCGAAAAATAAACACTCGGAATTAATTTGAGACATATTGTTTGTAGTGTGTGTTTTTGATAAAAAGTGTATATGTGTGTGAAAATAGGAAAGAAGATGTTGGGTTTTCTAGAAAATAAAGGGATAATTTTTTTTATAGGAAACGACTTCATTTACTCGGTCGTGTACACGACCCAAACAATTGCAAAGGTTGGGGGGGACTAGTCTAGTTCGGTCAAGGTAATGGGACGACCGACCTTAGTTGCTTCCACATGGGACGACCGACCAAAGGTCGACCTTACCATTACATTCAGTCTTAATAAAAAAATTAATCGGTGCTCCCTTTTTAACCCGACCCAGTTTATGTGTGTGTGATAGGGTTGACCGGTGGGAATATGTGTTTGACCCAACCAACATATATGTTATCACTGTGTGTACACGTATGGGATACGTGTCTATTCATCACCCCCAAAAGAAATCCACCGTCCTCATCATCTCTCACACATACACAGGAGTTTCTTCCTCACTCCCTCTCTCTAAAAGGTATTACTCATTTCTTTTTTTGGTTTTTTGGATTGGGTTTATTCATATTGTCAGGGTAAAGGTTTGGTAGATGCATTGTTAGAACAAAGAGTGATTAGGAGTTTTCCTTTGGTTATGTATGTATAAAAAATGAATCTTGAAATTTGGGGTTTTTTTTAATTTCGGGTTTTTTTATCAATTATCTTATGGGGTTGGTTTGTTCAGCTTATGGCTTATTTATAAGACATGATTTTTGGTAGATGCATTGTTAGAATAAAGAGTGATTAGGGGTTTTCCTTTGGTTATGTATGTATAAAAAATGAATCTTGAAATTTGGGGTTTTTTTTAATTTCGGGTTTTTTTATCAATTATCTTATGGGGTTGGTTTGTTCAGCTTATGGCTTATTTATAAGACATGATTTTTGGTAGATGCATTGTTAGAACTAGTTGGATACCCGCGCATAGCGGCGGCAATAAAAATTGCTAACTCAACTCGCTCCGCAATTCCCTACCCGCTTAGAGAATTCATTTGTTTGGGTTTTCGTAGCTTTCTCGCAACATCATATTAACATCATTTTCGCTTGTATAATGACTCACACACTCTTTTACTCATCAAACATTGTCTCCAAAAGTATATATCTTTTACGAATCAAGTTTGTATTCAAATTAAAGTTAAAGCTGTTAAAAAATTTAAAATAAACCCACAAAAAATGTGAAAAACTAAAAATTTATAAACATATATCAAAATGGATGTTGAATTAAAGATCATGAAATTTTAGAAAATACAGTGAAATTAAATCATAATTCAGAATGTGTTCTTCATTGATGATTATGAATTAGTCATGTGAATGTCATATGGGTATCATTTGATTTATTATTGCATAAATATCTGATCTTGAATGGTGATTCTTAATTAGTGATATAAATGTTTGTATGTTGTAGGAAAGTTCATGTGCCCACTCTATAATGTCTATGAAACTGATCAAAGTACTTTTGCGCAAAAATGAAACCGTTAATATTTGTTTGCTACACCGACGTTTTCCAGAAATTTCAATCTCCTCACTTCTTCCGGGTAAAAGGACAATTTAACGTTTGAAATTTTAGGTATGGGGCTGTTGTTATGTTATGTTTGAAATAATTATGTGCAGCTATGGTTGTTTATGGTTATAATGAAACTACAGTATATGAAGGCCTTAGGATTTTATGCATTTGAATTTGAGGTCACTGTTTGAGTTAGTTATAAATGATTATGGTTAGGATGAATGAGTAGGCGAAAATAAGGTATATGTGACTTGTTTGAAAAAGAGGTGAATGGGAGTGTGTTTAATGTTCGGCGTTACGATTCAGGTGGTGCACTGAAAGGTTCCTTACATGTTAAACAGCCAGCGGTACCGAATTCACATAATACAATATGACCAATGAAAATGAGCTTTTATGAATAATAGAAAGGCCTAAATATAGCAACTGCTTTCTACATAATCTTTTTTAGTAATTACATGATAATGTTAAGTTAGCAGATGTTGAAATTTTACTTTGTTTTTGATGCATTGTGGTTCTATGATCAATTAAATCATTGGTTTTCATTTTAAATTTTGGTGAATTAGTTTTTAAAAGTCCTCTTATATTTCTGCTTATAGAAATAGACTATGAGGCTGCTTAAGGATGGTGTCCTGAGTTTGGCTTATTTAGTGGGCTTATGAGCTTTAGAAATTAGCAGGCGAAACAACTTAATTTAAAGTTTTTGTTAAAGAAAAGAAATAGGTTTATAAGCAATTCTCAAACACCCTTTTATTTTGGTTATTGTTAAATGTGGGTTTTTTGACTTTTGATATTAAAGATGGAAGTAAAGAAAATATATACGCCATTATGCCTCCTTAATTTGATGCTATTATTTTTGTTATTTATTTATAGATGGTTAAGGAGGTTGGTGCGGCTGCAAACATAGCTATGGCTGAAGGTGGATCGTCTTGGCGGATACTGAATGAGCTCAAAGGCGAGTTACACGCAATATATTTGGCTATGAAAACTATGAACAACTTATAATCATTAAAGCTTATGAAAACTATGATCAACAAAACGTAGAATTATTAATAACAAATTTTGTATGGTTTAAACTCAATTTCAAGAGACCGAGACAGTGCATTACACGTGTCTTATATATCGAGGAATGTTTAAGAAAGTTTTACATCATTTTCTTTTATAGAGAGACACACAAACAAGTTTAGGCTGTAATGTGTTCAATTGATCAAGTGTAGGTTGCAATGTGTTCATAAGTTGATATCTTATAATGTTTCCTGTTCTAACAGGCTCTAAGGGTTAAAAGTTCTAATGTAGCAACATCTTGCTAAAAATAGTTCCTTTCAGTAATTTTTTGGCTAATTGTTGTAGGGATTGTAGCAATGAGAGGTTGGAGCCTGGATGTTGTATTAGATACACATACAGTACATGAAAATTATGTTGGTTTGCTTTAGGTAGAGTTTTAAACTAGACCCCGGATGTATGCACTTTAAATATAATCTAAGTTGAAATCCCATGTCTATTCAACTTTAATACCCATTTATTTCTATCACATTAAGGTTTGCAAGCTTAAGGCAAAAAGTTAAACTTACTGTAAACTATTTGACATCTATTAACACCACATATGGGTTTAATTGGGTCACTTTTAAAGTTGTTAGATCGAACAAGCACGTCGGGGCAAACGGATTTATTTCAGGGTTATAACACAGTTCCTTTTGCAGAATGGAAGCGGTGAAGGTCAATGGCGTCTGGAGGAAAACGTGCAGGGTACTAAGGCAATGGAGCCAAAGAAACGGAACGTTGAAAAGGGCTAAATTATGGTTAAGTTCCAATCTTGGAAAGAAGCTAAAGCAAAAACACAAGATACCTCACGTTTGTCAACACAGAGTCTGTTCACAAACTGATTATGAGTGCTTGGTGTGAGAAAGATGATCCAAACATTTTAATGCAAATGGTTTCAATTCTAGATAGGATGGGGCCATTAGACGACATGAATGATCTCGGAAAGTTGAGTGAAACAATGCCCCGAGTTATGCGTGGCAAACTAGAAGCACTAATAGATGGTATAAACACAAGCGAGGGTGAAAAAATCACCTACATTATTGTTGATTATTGTATGGGATGGGTATGAAAAGTTTCACAGAAGATGTGTATTCGACTAGCAACCTTTTGTTCCGGGTCAGCTGCACTTATGGCCTTGATCATGAGCGTTCATAAGCTATTGGACGATCAGGTTATAGATAACAACGGTAATATAAGAATTTTAATAACATTATAATTTTTTTTCGCAAGGGCAAGTTTTAATTAATCATTTTTTTTCTTATTTTTGCAGGAAGCCTACATCGCATACTATTATTTGTCAAAAAAGAACTTTTTCATGAACTTCCTATTGATATTGTATACGCGCTTGGGTGCTGAAGTGGGGGCTGAATCAGGTGGGTTTAGGTGCTCAAGTGTGTATGCTCGAGTCTTGAAACAGATGTGGGTTTTTGTGGGTAGGCGTGCGAAGGTTCACTGCTATTGTTTGCTGTTTCAGGAATAGGAAAAGTTCAGGTATAACATACAAATCTACACTTATGGTACTGTCTAATATTATTTCAACAAATTATTCTGTTGCAACTTTTGGTAGTGTTTCAAACAAAATGCTAAACGTAGCGCTTAGGATAGCAACCAACATTAGGTACAATAGCTAAACATATCTCGCCGCTAGGATCTGGTGTTTCAAATTATTAAATACTCCTTAAGTTATAAAGATTTTTAATACTGTATTTATTGAATTCTTCCATATGTGTGCCTCTGAGTCGTGATGGGAGATTGGTAGAAGATAAGGGAGATTAGGTAGCAGGTTAATGTGTAGTAGATTGGAGCGAAGAATGAGGTAACGATCACGAGAAAACTGCCTGCATACTTGAAGCAACAGACGCAGAGCGATGAAAATTTGAAGTTGTTATATGCATACTAAGGCTAGTTTTATAAATGTACCAACCATATTTCATGAAAATCGTGGTTTAGTAGCTATTGATGATTTTAGTATGTAGTGTTTTGTTAAAGTCATAAGTCAGAAAAGAAGCCGAAAGAAATGGGCTTATGATAGCTGAGCCGAACTAAATAAGCTCATAAGCCTAAAAACTAGCTAAAACAAACAGCGTTAGTTTATATATGAAGCCTAATACGAGTTATGTTGTCTGTACACCTTTCCAATCATACAAGTGCTCCACAAAACAAAAACATATTATATGATAGGGATTGGAGAAGGACAATTGATAGGGCTAAAAACTAGCTAAAACAAACAGCCTTAGTTTATATATGTTACTCAAAACAATTTCAAAATGTTATTAGGAATATTGAAATGTGGTTGTTTCTAAAAGTAGGAATATTGTCATCATCCATGCAGCAACTTAGCTAAGTGGAGTTGGCCTTAGTGGAATTAGATGCAACCCTATATGCACACCATGTACTCTAAACAACAAAGACGAGTACCTGCACCTTTTTGGTCCTGAACGATTTCCAAGTAACAAAAGAACTACTCCATCTAATATTCACATCGTCCAAGCGCCTGACGCCATGGTAACCACTCCTGCAGATACCATATGTACACTATAACAACAATCTGTAAGTGCTTCATATACTCCTACTGTTTACACGCACGTTGTTCTGACATCATTAGCAATACTTATCACTTTCAATTGACAAGCTTATGTATAACAATGCAGATGACAGTGCTACAACCGCCACACCTTTTTAAATACAACCCAACTTCTTTTACAGTGGCCTAATCATACTAGCCCACATTCGTCCATCCACCTCTATTATTACATATTTCTAGAAGACACTTCGTGGTAGTTGGCGAACCTGCGTACGATAACTCCAGGTTGGTTGTTGCTTTTTCCTTTTTCAGGATGTACTTATTTTTCGGTAACCATGATTTCCTGTACTTATTTGAGTTCTTGAAGAACGAGATGATGTCAAAATGGTTACGTAGCACCCGAGTATGCTTTATCGTGTAGGGTGTCCGAAAAGGTTGTTGTTTATATGGTTTGGCATCAAAGTGTTGCCCATTGTGGACTTCAATAAATATGTAAAGATACCTTCTATATGAGAAGAGCTAATTATGTCTTTGCTTTGGGGCAGGATCTTGAGTTATGAGTTAGAATAAGAATGAACATAAATTTATGCATATTTCGAATGGGAGTTTATTTGTAGGATTCATAATCTTATGTAAACAACTATTGAAAACCACCCAACTTCTTACTCATCTTTATTGCAGAATTTGTGCTTACTGTCCAACACAATTTAGTTATCTATAGTTGTAACTTTTTATGTTTTTAATTTGTTGTTGTTTTTGATTTCATACAGGGATCCACCTAGAAATTCTTACAGCAGATTTCTATTATGAACTTGAAGAGCTTAAGCTGTTTGGGCTCATTGCAGTATCTGATAAGTATGGGTTACTGCCAGATGGAGGGTGTCACTTATCTGAGCCTGATTTTGCTTATGTTCCTTTATTCGATGTTGATTGTTGTGATGCCATAGACATGCACGAGAGTAGCATAGTCTGCAACTTATATTTCTAAGAAATGAATGAGATTAACAAATGTGCTAATTTTTATTTTGTTTGATTTATAAGATTAGCTATTGTTTATATAAGCTAGAGTTAAATACTACAAGAGTGAACTGTAGTAGCTATATGTCATCACAGTATAAAGATTTCACTTTCGAATTCTACATGAAAGTTTATGAACTGATAGGCTAACGTTGACCACCGCTATCAACAACAACGACGGCTACCAATCGTCCCGCGGCGGAGCGCGGGTCGATATACTTGTTTGCTATATTTTCAAGTTTTTAAATTAATTAATTAAAAACAAACAATAAAAATAGGCTTATGTTATTGGCACCCCTTAAAACACCGTTGTACCCTCTGGTTTTTTGTGTTTTTTTATTTTTTTTATTTCTATTTTATTTTTATAATTTTGTTTACATCATAAAATCGTGAAACGGAAAGTGCGGAACGAAAAATATAAAGTTTAACAAGTCAAAAGTATGAAACTGTTAAAAAATACGAAACACAACCTGAGATAAAACTGCGTTGTACTGTAAAAAATGGTACAAAAGAAATCCTGGTACTTTTTGATACTATTCAGTGGGCCAGGCGGTACCAATAGTAGCACCCATAAAAATATTTGTTTATATAGATCTCCTTTTGTTGACGGAAGATAGCGTAATTTAATACTCCATTGGATAAAGGAATGGACTTGTAACACTTGTTAGTTCTATTGCTTAAAATAAATCCTTTCTTTTTTGTGTTTAAAGTTTATTCTTTTGGATTAAAAAATAGTATGGAAGCTAGTTCACAATGTTGTACGATAGGGTTTGATACTGCACTTCGTTGTGGCGTGTTTTGTGTAGAGCGTTTTGTAAACAACAATCGAATTATTTTAAACTACAAACTATAAATTAGTTCTACTTATAGACATGTAACAAAAGGGTTTCAACATCTATGTTGTTCTTCTATTCTAAACATATGGCAAATATAAACGACTTCAAAAAAGAGAAAAATTAGAAGAATAGTTGCACCCGCAAGTTTTCATATTCGTTTCATGCTTTCTCTCTTCTAATTTCTGTTTATACGCAAATAGGCTAAAACCTTTACACAAAATCTGATCCGAAAAGCTATAAATCAGGTGACCTATTTGTATCAAACTGCCAAGGGATCATCCACAACACCCTACAACCAAAGGGTAAATATAACCAAATTAGAAACGTTAATTGTTAAGATAATATGTACCCATGAATTAAAACAAAAATGTTACTAATATATTTTTAGTATACTTCTCATAATAGAAAATTGTAACCAAACATTCTTGACTTGTAACGTTATATGTACTTCTTCAGTAGATTATTAAGAGCCTAACATAGCACACATAATCATTTAATTATACTCCATCTACTAATCTATATAGGTTACACTAAATCATCAAACCATTGTACATTTATAAATAGATTTAAAAGATAAATAACACCATGAGTAAAGTGCCTATATACCACATTACATTTGATAAAAGGTGTTTCAAATCATGCTAATAGGTCATATGCCCTCATGACTAAACTAGAATAAACCTCGTGAGTAATTTTGTTCGGAGTCTAGAAATCTGAACGACCTAACTTTTCAAAACCACGGTTTTCCTCTCAAGTTGATGTGAATAACGTTTTGTCATACAATGTCAGTGCATGTATACTTAACTTAGATACATGTACATCATACAATGTCTAGACGGATAATCTCAGAGTTTGGTTGCTGAAAAGGTTGATGTCTAAGAATCAAGTGCCTCAGGGGATTCACAAACAAGAACAGTCTCCAATCATTTCTCAAGGTGTTGAGGAACAACCACAACTTGCACATTTTGATGATCCATGTCATGAACTTCTTCATGAAGTCTCCATTTCACAGGGATCGTCTTCAAACGTACAATCATCTTAAACTCCATTGGAAACAATTGGTACACAAATGATTAAAAAGACTGCAATGACGTTTGAACACAACAGTTCAAGCCTCGCTCCTAAATGTCAAAGAAGTTCCTTCAAAAGATATGATAGTCACAATGTCAATGACAGAGTTGGAAAGTCAATGGGGAAAATCAAGTTATTTCGAAGTCTTCCGCTGTTACCGCTGTTGATTCTTTTAAATAAACTTTCACATCCCCCAAACCGGTCATGTCGAATGAGTGTATGAAGGCGTGCGTCATAATATACAAACACACAATATCAATGAACTATCTTTAATAGGGCGAAAATAAAAAGACATAGTTTTGTCTTTTTGTGGTTTGACTTAAGTTGACCAAAGGTTGACTTGAGTTGACCATTCTTGATTTTTGATAGCTTTCTCCCAGCTCTTTGCGTGCTCTTTCGTTCCCGTGTTCGTGTTTGTCCGGTTTTGATCGTTTTCTTGTAATTTTTGCTTTATCCGTACCTACACAATCACAAAGACAAAACAAGCAATATTCAAGCATTTAAAGCACAATTTTATCTTTTTAGGGCTATTTTTGATATAAAACGGATATGTGTTTTCACACATATCAGTTATATCATAAGTATGGATCACAATGTTTAAAACGCATGACTATTGTAACACATACAACAATCATAAAAGCATTTCCGTTACACTAAGCTCATGACACCGATGCTACGACAGTTTGTATGCCAATCAATTTCAGACATAATATGATAGTAAGTGCCCAACTGGATGTTCAACCCGAAACATCCGCATTCCGACATGGTATACGTTCGTTAGTTCGTCTCTCGAACTAGTAAGCGCTACTTACCCGAACAGGGATGTCAATCCCAAATAGATCTATTTATAACACTCGCGCCTACACAAGGTAACTAACGGTTCATGATAGTGGGCATGGTGGGTTATCGCTACTTAGGCAACATGTAAACAAGTAAAAGTAATTCAAGAAAAATTGTGTCCAAGGTTTAAAAACAAGCAATGCTTTCACCCCAAAAGTAGCAATGTAAAATGGTAAAACGCGGGGCTACGAACTCACCTTAATTGGTGAAGTGAAGTAGTGGAAAACTAGAAGAATGATCACACGGTATAGCGCGACGGTACTCGGTCACGACCTAAATAATAAAGGTTTCGATTTAGGAATAATATCATGGGAAAGCATGATAATGCATAAGGGTTTTTCAAAAGTATTTGTATTATTGTTTCGTAAGGAATGTAGCATTATTGATTGTGTTGTGGTTGCAACAGTTTGACTCGATATAAATACTTCGCAATAGTAAGCATATATATACCATATAAGAATTATAAATAAGAACGAATATATTTCGGCAACGCACTCAATTTCTCCATATTAAATAATCTAGATGTCTTTGATATAAAAGTTTCTACGTTTTTAATTTAGGTATTGATTTATAATAGTTTTACATTTTATAAAATATAATATTCGTCTTTTAGTCGGGCTTTAATAAAATAAGTTTTCTAAATATTTTCTAAGTGTATAGTTTTTACGAAAATTCGGCATGACCCGTTCGTTTATATGCGTTTTCCAAAGTCATAGACTTTATTCAAAACACTTTCCATTCAATACCCACTTTCTCGACAAACGCCAAATTACCACTTTCACTTATGTTTTTATTAAATCTAACGACTATTAGTAATCTGCAACAATTAAGATACCATTACGTTAGTTACGTATGACAATAAGCTATAAATTCCAAAAATAAGTTATAAGCCCTTAACCACATAATCTGAATATTAATGGGCCCTTATTGGGTTATTGGGCTTTTCGGCCCAAAATAAGCCATATGAAGTGATAAGATTTCAATAAGTCGAAAATAGGTCGATAACGCCAAAAGATAATCAAGTAAGCACAAGAATAAAGAAATGACCTTCAGCTTATAAAATAAGCCATCAATAAGCCATGTCATGAGCCTATAAGCCCACGGTTTGGGCTTGGATTTTGGGCCGAGGCCCACGAAGTCCAAGTAACTCATTTGGGCTTATTTGTTAAGTCCAATAAGCTCAAATGTCTTTTTAATACTCATAATAAGCCACGAAAATAAGCCATATGAATAAGCCGAAACCTTGAAAAATCAAGAATGGATTTCCTTTGTTTCCTTTTTGGGCTGAGAGCCTTATAAGCTCTATTAAGCCCATTCGAGCTTAATCATAAGCCGAATAAGCCAATAAGCCCAATGATAAAATATTTTTATTACATAAAAATAATCACAACAACACAACTACACATTTCTTATGTTTTATTTATTTTTAGTCAAACCATTTATAAACCCTTTTTAGAGTTTTGTAAAATCTTAAACCTTGGATTTTATAAAAATGATTGTACAACCCTTATTTATGCATTAAGAGGTTAACAAAAGTACTAATCTTTTTAAGAAAAGATTACTTACCAAAAGATGGTTCTTAAGAAGGGATTAGTGATCAAAGTAACAATCCAAATGTTGTTAAAATACCCAAATAACTATAAGGATCAACCCACAATACTCTTTAGCTTCAAGAATCTTGATCAAAATTTTAGAAATGGATGATTTGAAGGGGTGTTTGTGCGTCGACATAAGAGAGGAGAGGGATGAGAGAATAAAACTTTGTGTGTGTTTTCAAATGAGGAGTGTGTGTAGAGAATGGGTGCATGAACCTAGGATTATACACTAAATTCCAAATGGATCCAATGTGATAAGAATATCAAGGAACATTGTAGCAAAAGTTTAGAAAATGTGTTTGTGTGTGTGTGTGTGGCGGACATGAGCAAGAGGGGGAGGGGGAGGGGACCAATTTGATCTCAATTATTTTAGGGACATGCAAGGTGGTAATATTTGAATTCTAGATTATTTTCCATGCACACAATATCTCACTAGGGACATTTACGGTATGCGCAAAAACTAAAAACGCATGCTAACTCGACTGAAAAATATGGAAATTTAAATATTTAACTGTAACGTAAAAACGATGCATGTACCGAAAGACTACATTAAATAGCAAGCCGGAACGCGTCCGGTAACGATTTTAAATCAAACGCGGGAAACTTCCCGACAAAGTACAAAATCAACACGTAATTATAAAAGTCAAACTAGTATACAGAAAAGTCAACGAAAATAATTTGGGTATTTTTACGGGTGTTACATAAACGTCAACAACAACTAGATTCAACTTCATCTACTTCAACTCTAGCATCACTACTGATGGAAACTTCGACTTGTATATATTTTTGTTTTCCTTTTATTTTGATTTATAAATACCATCAATTCCTCGGCAATACTATGGATTGTGATGAGTTGGTTACGGAGGGGCTGTTTGAAAAGAAAGTCTCGGATACCTCTAATCTGAATATGATTAGGCACGCTACTGACGAGGAGATTAAGGCTGCTATGTTTGGCATTGGTGATGATCGAGCCCCGGGTCCTGATGGTTACACGTCAGCTTTCTTTAAGAAGAGTTAGGACATTATTGGGAGGGATATTTGTAATGCGGTTCGTGATTTCTTCTCCAACGGCCAGTTGTTGAAAGAAATAAATCACACTTTCACTTCTTTGATTCCTAAGGTATCTACTCCTTTGTTAATCAATGATTATCGACCTATATCTTGTTGCAATGTAATCTATAAATGTATAAGTAAAATCCTTACTAATCGGATTATTGAGGGAATTAAAGAGGTGGTTAGTGAAAACCAATCTACTTTTGTTCTGGGTAGGCGAATTTCGGATAATATCCTAATCACTCAAGAGCTTATGCATAGTTATCACAGAAATCGTGGCCCGCCTAGATGCGCGTTTAAGGTTGATATTCAAAAGGCGTATGACATTGTGGATTGAGGTTTCTTAAAGAATATCCTCTTGTGTTTTGGATTTCATCCTACTATGGTTTCTTAGATTATGTCGTGTGTTACATCCACTTCCTTTTCCATTAGTATAAATGGTGACATTCATGGCTATTTTAAGGGTGGTAGAGGGTTGCGGCAGGGTGACCCCATTTCTCCTTACCTATTCACGTTGGTGATGGAAGTTTTGACTCTTATCATCCAACGAAGGGTTTGAGCGTCAGAGACGTTTAGATATCATAAACATTATGAGGAGATGCAACTTATTAATGTTTGTTTTGCAGATGATCTTTTCATTTTTGCTAGGGGTGAAGTCGAATCTGCCTGTCTCATTATGGAGTCCCTTGCTGAATTTCAAAGAACGTCGGGTTTAGTCCTGAGCATTCCAAAGAGCACGGCTTATTTATGTAATGTTCGTAATCATGTTAAACATTCTATCCTTAGCTTTATGCCTTTTGTTGAAGGTGAGCTTCCAGTTAAATACCTTGGTGTTCCCCTTATTTCTTCCTGGCTTCTTAACAAGGATTGTAAGATCCTTGTTGAAAGAGTTAAAAACCGTATTGGGGATTGGAAGAATAAGTCTCTATCCTTTGCTGGTCGGCTTCAATTATGTAAGTCTGTTCTTTCTTCTATGCATGTATATTGGGCCTCGGTTCTTATGATCCCTATAGGTATCATTCAAGACATTCAGCAACATATGCGTGGTTTCCTTTGGTGTAATGGCAAGCTTAAGCGTGGTAAAGCTAAAGTTGCTTGGGAAGATATTTGCCTTCCTAAAAGTGAGGGTGGCCTTGGTATCCGTAGTCTTGAGGTATTTAATATTGCCTTGATGACTACCCATATTTGGAATATTGTCTCTAACAAAGAGTCGTTATGGGTAAGGTGGATTCACACGCATAAGTTAAAGGGTCGTTCTTTTTAGGATGTTCCTATTAAGTCGGATTTAAGTTGGGGTTGGCTTAAGCTCCTTCAGATTCGAGACCTTGTTAAGCCTTTCTTTTGGATTACTATAGGTAATGGTAAGAGTACCTCTGTATGGTTTGATAATTGGTGTTCGTGGAGTCCTTTAGTCAGGTATTTAACTCCTAGAGACATTACTAGTGAGGGCTTTAATATTAAGAGTTGTGTTGCGGGGAGGATTTTTGTTTTTTTGTAGCTAATAGAGGTTGTTGTGGCCCAAGCGTGGCTTCTTAGGCACGAACCTTGGCCCTTATCTACAAGTTCCAACCATTATTGATTCTCGGCCAAATTTGGTTCAGTGGCGTGATTTGAATGGTGTATTGTCGTGCTTCTCTGTAGGGGCTTCTTGGGAAGCCTTTAGACCGAGAGGTGTTGAAGTATCTTGGTACCGTGTTGTTTGGTTCTCACATTGTATCCCTCGTCATGCATTTCATCTATGGCTTGTGATGCGGAATAGTCTCAAAACTCAGGATAAGTTGAGGCAATGGGATGTCGGGGTTGGTACCGACTTAAACCTACTTCAATGTGCTTTCTGTAGTCGTCAGTTAGATTCTCATGCTCATTTATTCTTTGAATGTCCGTATTCTTCAAAGGTTTGGCAGCTTGTTCGTCCTCTTGCATGTATGGAGAACGTCCCACCTCATTTGCATGATATTCTGTTGGAATTGTAGCCTATAGCACATATTCGTTCGGCAAAAAGTGTTTTTGGTCGCCTTATTATGGAGGCTACTTCTTATTTCGTATGGCTGGAGCGTAATAATTGTATCTTCATGAAATTTAGAAGATCCTTGGAAGAGATTAGAGATATTATCATGGTTACTGTAAGATTAAAGCTCATCTCCTTTCGTTTCAAAAATACTACGATGGTTCATAATTTACTATCGCGTTGGAAGATGCCTAGTAACTTTAGGATTGATAGTTGATCATGATTTGTTATCATGAGTGCCGATTGTTTTATGGTTCATGTGGAAGTTGCTATTCGGGTTGAAGAGCCAAGACGGGAGCTCCCTTTGAGTGTTGTACTCTTTTTCCCTACTCCAAGGTTTTGCCCATTGGGTTTTACTTGGAAAGGGTTTTTAAGGAGTCAAGTTCAATTGGATTCTATTCCTCCTAATGTATGGTTGGTTTGTGGTGTTCCATGGAAGATTTTGTATTGTTTTAGCCTTTCGTATTATTGGTTGTATGATTATAGTTAGGCTTCTGCATTTGTGGCATGGCACATACGTGTAGTGGTTGTTTCAAGCTTATGCTTGAGGTTAATGTGGTACTTCAGCCACATTCCATTGTACTTAAATTGTTGTGAGTAATACAAATTTACCGAGGTAACCCTTTACCCAAAAAAATTCTTTCATCTCGGACGAAGCTAATCGATAAGGTGCCTGTGCTACAGGTGCAGCACCAGGTACCAAATCAATTTTAAATTCCACTTGTCGGGCTGGTGGAATACCCGACAAGTCCTCGAGAAAAACTTCGGGAAAGTCTCGAACAATTGGTACGTCTTCAAGTCGCTTCTCCTCAAACTTGTCTTCTACCTTCTTTGCGGTAATATGTGCCAAAAGACATGACATCCTTTTAGCAAATACCCTTACCCGTTCTTCATCTTAAAGGCATGTATCTGTCGTCAACAATAAAGTAAACTTGACTCTTCTCAAAGGGAAGGGAAAATTTAGTTTCTCGGGCATGATCTACTTTATGATTCCATGCAAAAAAAGGCTTTGTGTATACTTTGCTACACCACCCGAGCTTACTCAAAATAAGTGTACGTGTTAGTTCATTTATTTTTTAAAATAAGAGAAATATTATTTTTTGTTGGTGTTTTTTTTCAAAATAAATCAGTCATCTCAATTTCTTAATCTGAAAAAGATTTTAAAAGAATTTTCTATCACTCAAACAATATCTACAGCTCTTTAAATAGAAAATGGGACATTATTTGAGGGGGAGAAATGTGCTAATAATTCTTTTAAAATGTTCTTTCAAAATCAATCAAGGAATAAACGAAAAATGTTTTGAAAATAACGGATCATGAATTAAAGGGGAGTTCATTTATTTTAATTCAATTGGGCTTTAGATGTTATTTGTTTCAACCTTTAGGGTTTAGAATGCAAAATATAGTAATTAGGAATTTACGCCTTTTAACTTGCAACTAGAAGGACCTAGGTTGCCATTGGTATAATTTTATAACCCGAACGATTATTTCTCAAAAATACTGATTTTACAAATCATGTTCGGTTTAACCATTTGAAAAAGTGTTCTAATCAAATCAGAATCAGTTTTCGACATCTCAAACAGATTTTTAAGAAATTTCGACCACTCGAACAAATTCAATAGATCTTTAAATAGAATACGGGTCTTTGTTCGAGGGGGAGAAAGTGTTTTCGAATTATCTTTAAGAAGTTACGGTAATTATATGGAAAAAGTTTTAACTTAACGGATAATAATTTGAGGGGGAGTTAATTTATTTTTAACTCCAAGGGCTTCAGTTGTCATAAGTTAATAACTTTAGGGGCTTAAATATAATTTCAAGATTAGTGGCTTAGGCTTAAAACTTCAGACGACCAAGATTGCCAACACCTCATAGTTTTTAAAGGCTTAGGATTGTTTGGAAATAATTACGTAGTTTTAGAAGCCTTGAAGTTGATGATATGTTTCTGATTCATTTAATATTTCCCCAATCAGTCAATCACTAAGCTTATTTTCGAAGGAGTAGAATCTGTTGACAAAAGAGGTACACATAGGTTTGATAAGTATGGTGATTCCTTTAGATAGTCAGTATCTTGCAAGAAGAAATGTGTACATTCGGGACTTAGTTGCCTTAAGTGTTATCATTTCGGCTATTTAGAGGGTATAATTGTGACATCCGGGACTTAGTTGACTTTGATGTTTCAATCTATATCATCTTTATCATATAAGGAGAAATTCATACATCCGGGTCTTAATTGACTTTGGTGTTATGGTTTCGAATTAATTGTGTACTTCGGATATTTGGGCTTTACACATCAAGTCTTCTCAATGCGGCGTGCAAGAAAGCCGTGAATCTACTTAAGAAAGGATTGCTGATTCGGGGGGAAGCTGTGGAAGCTTCTAAATGAAGATGAAGCTTGCTTGACCATAAAATTCAACAACTTTCCAAAGGTTCAAGTGAAGGATCTGGTATTACTCCAGAGGTTCCCGATGAGCCAAAGGACAATTCTGGTAGCTCAAGCAACTTACTTTCTTAATCTATTAAGGAAGTTCATGATGTCTCCAATGATGAGGAAAACAAAGCTGAGAATACAAAACTTGGAAATATCTCTGTTGTGAAAAGTGTTAACCTTGGAATTGTTGTACT
Organism: Tanacetum coccineum; assembly: GCA_026074375.1. Lineage (NCBI taxonomy): Eukaryota > Viridiplantae > Streptophyta > Magnoliopsida > Asterales > Asteraceae > Tanacetum > Tanacetum coccineum. Next base: position 29,279 of record BQNB010071755.1, read on the forward strand.
TTTGAACCCATTCACATAAAGAAGTCTTAAACCAAGATATAAGTTTCTTTCCATTCATGTTGTAATATGTTATTTAATAAAATCCATGTTAATTTTTTGGTGTTACAAATATATTCTTTCAATGTATGTGGTAATTTAAGGAATCGAGTGTGCCTATCACAATGAACAAACAACGGACCCAAGAGGAATCAAGGGTATGAAGCTCCATGAACAAACGATGGCCTCAAGAGGCTCCACCGATGATGACCACAAGAAGTAGGAGCAAACCATACTGTGATGAAGCTACCCGCAAATCTCCTTCGATGAAAAGGATGCTCTTATGCGTAAGTCCTTGCCTTCAACAGGTGACACTCTACACTTATATTCATATTGACTTTGTTTTTATAGTGAATTCTATATTTGGGCGATTCTTGGTACATGACTTATTTTTAAGGTATAATGACTAAAATGGGTAAACCCAGTGTTTTGAGAGTTAAAAGGACATTTGAAGATAGGGAAATCATACGGAGCTCGAGTAATTTCTTTCAACTTTACACATATGCATCAGTAGTAGTCAGTGTGTAACATATTATACGTAATACATGCATGGTGTCATCACAACTTTGAAAGATTTTTAAGGCTGCACATTTAGCAGATGAGAGCGGCATAACAACTGCTTATTATTATTAGGTGCTGTTTGGGATTGCATAAAAAATAGCTTATTATTAGATTAGGTTCTATTTAGGATTGAAATGGAACAATGGCATGTATAGAAAGGTGAAAGATGTGATAGCATTGGCTCCATGCTTCAAACCCCCTTCAGTCACCAGTAAACCATACATTGCACGCCGGTGCTCCGTTACATGCTTCGCAGCTGCTCAGCCGGAGTCTTCGGTCACTCATCGTCCTCCTGTCATTCTCCCAGTAATTACATCCGGCTGGGTCGGCGTGGTTGAGAGATGGGTAATAATGGGTTAAGATCAGAACGCATAACTTGCGAAGCTTACATAACGAATGATACATCATTGGTGCATAGCGAAGAATGGAGCATCACAAGCAGCACTTCAATCGGCTCTTCATTATGTGTAACATGTGGATTGAGTCCTTTACTCGATGCTGATATGACTTATCACCAATAGAGTTGGAGCAGAAAATTGGAAACGTGAGCCACCAGTTATAGAGGCACAATTTCTTAATTTATGTTTCATGTAGATTTTCTATACATCTTTGTGTTCAATGTACATCTTTGTGTTCAATGTATAGTCGTAAGGATTATCTTTCTAATTCAACATTGTATCTAAAAAAAGTATACATTGTACATCTGTATTACAGTGACTTCACTTCATAATATATCAAATGGCTTGCGCTTATCTAAAAATGTGTGTAAGTATTATAAAACATGTGGTCGTGTTAGCAATAATCCATTAGACATTTCCTTAAGTAGCAAATGAATAGTATAAACATGTTGGGGTTCGACGTCATTTGCAGTAACATGTTTGTGTAATACAGGTATGGTAATCAGCGAACCAATGAACATGAGTCTTTTATATAATGTGCAGCTGAGATTCTTTGTAGACATTATGCGACTAAGAAAAAGACATTCAAGGACACAAATGTTTGTGGTGGCATAATTAACATGAGTACGTGAATAATTTGTTTGTATGTCATATTCCAAACATCCCTTTTTAGATAATATGATCATGATGAGATCACCACATTATATGGGCCACATGTCTACAACACTCTTATATTGTAAAGAAAGATATATACTTATGAGTCTATGACATGCTACTAAAGGTATTTCAACCAGAAACGTAGCAGTACTCATATACGTAAAGAAGGCGGTGAGACGGTTTTTCTTACACGAAAAGAGGGAACCTCGCGCGGTAATGTCACCTCGATGGAAATAAGCTCTATAAATGTGGCAAAGAGCGGTATCTAGCTAAACCGAAGACATGTAACATGATTTGTAAACTGCCTAGCCGAAAGAAGCCATGTAGAAAGTTTCATGCATTTCTTCCATGGGAGAGTTCACAACTATAAATCAACAATTCAATCAAGGGAATCTTTCCATTCGATTAAGATAATCTTTCTTTAAAGACCATATACGTCAACACATTACGCACACAACTATTATACACACCCGTGTGCATCGCATGGGTCTGAATGCCTCGTATGGAAAAAGTTTTAACTTCACAGATAATAAATACTTGAGGGACAAGTTAATTTATTTTTAACTCTAAGAGCTTGCAGTAACTACTACTCATAAAAGTTAATAACTCTTAAAGGAGGCTTAAAATATAATTCAAAATTAATAGCTTAGGCTTTAAACTACAGACGACCAGGATTGCAACACCTCATAGATTTTAAAAAATCTTAGAATTCTTTTGAAAATAATTACGTATTTAACTTAGAAACCATGTGAAGTATATATATGATATGTATTCTGATTCAATTAACTGTATTCCCTGGCCGATTTAATCCACTAAGGGCTTCATTACAGTGTTAGAAATGAACATTAGAAATATTATGCAATAAAAAGAGGTACCATAGAGTAGGATAATTCCTTTAGATAAGTCAGTATCTTTGCAGGAAAAGAAATGTCTACATCCGAAGACTTAATTGTCCTTAGCGTGTTACTCTTTCAATACTTAGAGGGTTTAATTGTCTACATCGGGACTTAGTTAAACTCAACATTTGGTGTTCGACAATTAAATCATCACTGATCCTGAAGAGAGAGAATGCGCACATCCGGAACTTAGTGAGACCTTAATGAATACGATTTCACAACTTCATTGAACTGGATATAATTTAGGTACTTTGAGTATTACAGGGCCGTTATACAACAAGACTTCTTCGTTCGGAGTAATTCTTATCTGATGCGCTTAGGACGAAGTCTTGAATCTACTCAAGAAAAGGAATTCCTGGATCAGGTGTGAAGCATTGAAGGCTATCTAAAGAAGAAAAGCATGCTTGACTACAGAAATTCAAACAACTTTCCCAAGGTTCTAGTCAAAGCTCTATGTATGATACCAGAGGTATCCCAGAGACCAAAGGAAAATTCTGGTAGCTCAAGCAGCTCACTTTCTTGATCTGATAATGAAGTTCAAGACGTCTCCAGTGATGAGGAAAACAAAGTTGAGGAAAACATAGTTGATGCAGAAGTTGAAGAGAAACAAGCTGGAAATAAACAACCAGTTTAACTCTATCATCTGCTGAACACGAGATTCAGTCAATGGTGGATGTTCCCATTCATCAAGAGGACCCAACTGTCCAAAGAACTCCAATCATTGACATTGTTATCTCAATGGTTACTGAAAATACATCATCAACACCCATACCACCAACCATACAAGCTCAAGTTATAAATGTGCCCGAATCTGTCTCGTCCTCGAAGTTTGAGC
>BQNB010071756.1:7017-32661 GCA_026074375.1 Tanacetum coccineum
ATGTTGAGGGCTTGTGCTTTGGAATGGACAGGTAGCTGGGATGAATATTTGTGCTTGGTGGAGTTTGCCTACAATAATAGTTGGCATGCTAGCATCAAGGCGGCACCTTTCGAGCTTTTGTATGGTAGAAAATGTCGAGCACCTATTTGCTGGGATGAAGTAGGCGAGCGTTTGATTGAAGGCCCGGAGCTCATCGAGATTACTAATGAGAAAGTGGCCGTTGCTAAGGAGAAGCTGAAAGAGGCTAGATCGCGACAGAAGAGTTATGCTGATAAGCATCGACGTGACTTAGAGTTTCAAGTTGGAGATCGTGTATTTCTGAAGGTTTCGCCATTCAGAGGAATTAAACGTTTTGGGATCAAGGGCAAGCTCAGTCCTCGATTCATCGATCCGTTTGAAATTTTGGAACGTATTGGAGAGGTTTCGTATCGCCTGGCACTTCACGATGTCTTTCATGTATCTCTTTTGAAGGGATACCATTATCGTCCATTGCATGTCGCATCTTATCCTTTTGATCAGATTCAGCCTGATATGTCTTTGTCTGAAGAACCTGAATCCATTCTAGATCGTCAAGAGAGAGTCATGAGAAATAAAGTCAATCATCATGAGTTGTAGGCATGGATGCTTGTTGAGAAAAGAAGGAACATATGATTTCATCTGAGTGAGAAGCATAGTTAGGAGTAGTGGGAACCTTGCTTGAGGCAGCTTGTGTATATCCTTTTGGGATATTTGTTGGTTCAGCAGTACTTTGTTTCAAAGTACTGCTCTTGACTTCTGTGGACAGGAAAGCAATGTTTTGAGAGTTTGAATTTGAGACCCCCTGCAATTTCATTTGCTATACACTTTAAGTTGTTGTAGAGATCATCAAAAGTCTAACTGTCTAATCAGGTTGTCCCCGATCATAGTAGCCACTACATGCCAGCAGATGGAAGCTCTTAGGAAACTTCAAATTTGCATCTTCAATGGCACCGTAGCCATCATGTAGTTTTCAAGCATGCTAAGAAATATTCTGAAACCTTTACTATGCTGAGTCTTGCTCTTCCACTAGATCACAGTAGTAAAAGTCTCAAATTGTGTTTCAACAGATTCTTTTGCATTCTTCTTTGATGCTTCGTTCTCCAAAACTTGGGCCATTTTTATGGCTTTCCATAGAGATCTTGCATCTACAGCATCATGAAAACTGAGAAGATGTCTATCAGGTATGGCAGAAAGCAATATATTAAGGGCTTTCTCATTGTTTCTTCTTGCGTTTGCAGCAAGTGAAGTCTTTGGAGCAGACACTGAGGGAGATGCAGTATCAGTTTGTGGTTTGGTTTCCATTGGTGATTATGTATCCCATAGTATGTGTCAGATGATCAGCATGTACTGTCGCATCTTCATGGACCATAAGTCATATTCACCTTTCTTGATCATATAGGGATTCTGAGTGCAGTAACGGACGAGGTGGGAGGAATAGGTTCTGTTTCAGACATCTTTTATGAGTTTAGAAAGATTTCGATTGATTAAAAGTTCTTCAAGGTCAGAGTCTCTACACAAGCTCTGATACCACTTGTAGGATCGATATTCCTTAATGAAACACTGATATACTGTCAACTATGCGGAATCTAGTTGGCAGTACTTAAGAAGAACACACAATAGTTTCTCAAACGATTTCTTTTATAAACCTTTTGAATCTGCCTAAATTGCAGATCCCTAATACAATACTAATAATTCTTAACTTCGTGTTTTTCTATGTTTTTTCTATATATTCTAATATCTTCCTAGAGATCCTTTTATAAACATAAGGATAACCTCTAGTAGATGTACAGTCCTTGTATATCATAAACACTAATTGATACTTATCACTAATAACTGTTACAAGATAAATGCTAAAACAACCGTTTAAACTTTATAGTTCCTATATCCACGGCAGTACTTCGATCTTTGACTGGCAGTACTTTGACTTTTTCATTAAGCAGTACTTTGACTTTTTCGTGGCAGAACTTTGACCTTTTGACTTGTATTTCCCAACAATCCTCCCCTAACTTGAATTCTACTTGCTTGACTTCAAGTTTCTTGATAGTTGGTCTTCTTTGTTTCAGCATCAGTCTGTCTTGTCATTTAAGCAGTACTTGCCTTCAATCTTTTTAAGCTTCATCCTTTGAGCAGTATCTTGTACACAATCTGTTTGAGCATCTTGAAATGAAACCTCTTATCTTGAACATACACATTTCTTCAAAAATCTTTGTCTTTGCCTCAAACAGATTGTTCTTCTCAGCAACATGTCTTTTCAGCAACATGAATGGATTTGATGAGCCTTTACCAAGTAGCCATTCACTCTTGGGCTAGTCAGTTCTTTGGTACCTAGAAAAGGTAATAATCCATGATGAACTGAAAATCACTTCAACACTCAGAACATGAATCATAGTGTGTTGAGTACTATATGACTTTTGGTAAGTCATTACAACCATAAACGGATTTGATTAGTCTTTACCTGTAGCCGTTTGCTCAGGACTAGTCAACTCTCAGTAATAAAACATTGGTGAGTTGAGGACCATATAGTTTTGAGCAAACTATTAAAGCTATCAACGGATTTGAGTTCTCTTTACCAAAAAGCCGTTTGCTTTGGAGTAGCCAATAATTCAGTGTAATACCATGGTGTATTGATCACCATACAATTTTTGGTAAATTGTCAACCATCAACAGATTTGAGATGTCTTTACCAAAACTGTTTGATTTGGACTAGTCAATTCTTATGTTTGTAAGACATGGTGAATTGAATACCATTTGCTGTGTGGTGGTTAACCAACACTCAATCCCTTAAAACAGTTTGAACATTCCAAATATATGTGCCTTAAATCGTTTTGCACACTCAAATCTTCACAATATTTCAAAAACAACTTTTTAACTAGCAGTACCTTCATCAAGGTACTGTTTGTTTTACACTAGCAGTACTTTAAACAAAGTACTGCTTTGTTCACAGTTAAGTCTGTTTATCAAAGTAAGATATATATATAAAGAAAATTTTGATAAAACATACCAGTTGTTTAATATTGGTCACCATCTTCAGTTGTCCACAAGATGAACAGATGTATCAAAGTGATGGCTGTCTCAGTCTCATCTTCAACTTCCATGCCATGATCTAGCATCCTTATCATCAACTCTCTTGATAGAGGATATCTTCTTTCAGCCAGCATGTGAATCATAGTGCCATCTTCTATCTCTAGTGTATGCACTCCTGAAGATTCATGAAACCTCCATCTTATAATCTCCCATTCTTCTTGATCCTTCCAGAAGTCATCATCACTTGATTCAGCCGTCTCCCAAATAATGTTTAGATCACCCAGAAGTGCCAAACCTAAGCCGGTTGGAGGAATGTGCTCATAATAGTCATCAACAACTCTATATAGGTGATATAAATCCTGTCTATCTAAAACATGCAGTATCTCCCATAAAGTATCAAAAGCCCTGAAGTGATTATTTGCTCTGTGAATGATGAGATACTCTCCATCAGGTGAATCAATAACTTGGAGCTCTGTAATCATGGAGATTCCTTCTAGTGACTCTTTATCATGTACACTCTTTTCAAAGTCTACAACCCTAAGATAATTTCTGAGCTCATCAATTGTTTCTGTTCTTAACTTAGGCTTCTTTGATGGCTGTTCTTCAGATATTGTAGCCTTCCTTTTCCTTAAGAGTCTTTTTGCATCTCTTTCCTTCAACATCTCCCTTTCTTTCTCCGAATCCATTGGAATAAAGTCTTTGAAGGAGTCTTTAATAGATGCTTGAACTTTGTCATATAATTCCTTCATCTGTGGATACTTAAGTTTTTGCAAATTTTTGTATCCTTGACCTTTTAGGAAACTCATCATTTGATTTCTTTCTTGAGCAAGAGAAGTAGGTTTCCTCAAAGTAGTCTTTGGCTTTGTTTTCTTCAATTCTTCAAACCTCTTTCTTTCTTCTTCTGCATCCCACTCAGCTTGAATTTTTCTAGCAACCTCCTCATCATTTGTCGTTTCCAAGGCTCTGATTTGTTGAAGAGTCATTTTCTTCTTTTTAGGTTCTTCAACCAGTATCCCTTTGCCTTTATCTTTAGGGTCAGTACCTTGAGTATCAGTACCTTGAGTTGGCTGTTGAGGTTGAGATTGGTATTGGGACAAAATGCTCAAACCTCTTGGTCTAGAGATAGAAAACAAGAACTTCAGCAGCAATATGTTTGTTCTTCAAGAGTCCATAAACATAATTGGACGGAGTGGGCTTGAAGGACCTGCTTCATCTTCAAAGTTGAGGGTCCTTGGAGTAATAGTACCCTGTCTAGCAGTACTTTGAGTTGTCTCCAAATCCAATTCTTCTGTTTCTCCACTCTTTACATTAGAAGCTTCTTTCTCCTCAATATTAACTTCTTCAGTCCCATCACTTTTCCTTTCTAGATCAGGAGTAACAGCAGCATCTTGATCAGCAGTATCATCAAAGAAATGATGTGTTGTATCTTCTTCTTGAACATTGTGCTCTTCAGACAAAGTTCCTTCATCCTTATTCCTCCCCAATTTGACTGAAGACACTTTCTTCTTATTCCTCTTTCTTCGTCTCTTTTGCTCTAGTTTTGATTCCTACCCAAAGAGCATATGTTTGACAACGGAGCTACGAATTTGACAGTTTTCCTTGAGCTTGGCTTGAGCTTGATTATTTGTTTAGCTTGAGAAAGGTTTGCCTCTTGAGTCTCTGAACTTCCCCTGTTCCAAGCATAGATATCTAAAAGACCCTCATCTCCACCAGATGTCTGAGACGCATCTGTGTGGATATAATCATTGTGAGATTTAGTAGTAGAAAGCAGCATCATGAGGTTCACCGTACCTTGAAGTAGCAGCAAGTCCTTTGTATTTCAGCAGTCCTTTGAGAGTTAACAGTACCATGGAAGGAAGCAGTACGTTGAGAATGAGCAGCACTTTGAGAATGAGCAGCACTTTGAGTTGGAGTGCCTTGAGCATCCCTTGCATAACTTGCAGCCCTAGAGGGAGGACTAGTACTCTGTTCTTCCTCTGCTGCCAATGCTGAGACTACTTCTAACATAGATGGAGTCAAGGGTGTAATCCTACAGGAGAACTTAGTACTATGCTTCCTCATGAATGTAAACACTTTGGAAGGGAGTGAAACGGATGGTATAAAGTCCTGAGGTCTGTCTACCCCCTCTAACTGCTTGTTCAAAAACAATTGAACGAACCTAGGATACATAAGAAAAGGTGTACCATTTGAAATATGTCCTAGCATCCCAGTTAGAATCATCAAAGAGAAATTAAACTTTTGGTTTGTGGCTAGACCTACAAATTGCAGGAGGCAATGTATGTCCAAATTGTTTCCCATGACGTGCCTCTTAGACTAAGGCAGTGAAGTAATACATGGACCAAGTACTTCCACTGTGGGCTAAATAACGGTTTAGAGAAAGTGAGTTGTGCTAAGTTACCCTCGTAGCCGATATCTCTGAGCGTGTCCCAAATAACTTGCTTAGGAAAGCAATCAACTCCATTTTCATCATCAAAGAGTAGGTCAGCTCGAATGGTTGCTTCAGAAATCAAAATCTTCTTGCCAGCTACCTTGGCGCGAATATTGAGGGTACATCATTGATCACTTGGAGGAAAGCGGTGCCCAAAATTGTTGAAGCCAAGTGAACCGATAGATCAGGATCGACCAACAAAGAATAATTAATGGAGCAGCCAGTGAGAAAGTCGATGATTTGATAAAAATCAGCATTCTGTGCCGTCTTTTCCACACACGCAATCATGTTGTGCTTGTACAAGACGAATGTATGCCATTAAAAAGAATATTGAATGTGCGTCGAGGTTGGAAATTAAAGAATGTATTAATGAAAGTAAGTAAAGTGAGAAGAAAAATGCAATGCAGTGAGTATTTATAGGTGCGACGGCTAACTAAGAAGTCTACCGTGTAGATAGTTTATTTAGCGCAAAAACGTAACTTGACCGTTGACCGAACGTAGAACCGTACATTGTTGTCTAAGCGTACTTTCCCTAAGCAAGCATACTTTGAGTTGGATTAGCATACTTTCAAACACAAAAAGAGTTACAACTCAAATATGTGCAACAACAACCCTTCCAAACTTTGCAAACTATCTCTCAAATCATCAACCTTTTTGAAACCTCAATCATATCCTCCCCTCAAAATAGAGCTAAGTAGCATTTCAAATATCCATTCTAACCCAAACCAGTACATTACGTGATCCCAGTACTTTATAAGTGATCCCCCCCTCAAAGAGTAGCTATAGGTTCCTCATCCCATTTTTACCACCAAAAAGTTAAATCTTGCCAAGTTCAAGCCTTTGTGAGCTAAATTGCTAACATTTGTCATCAGAATGAACCTTGAACACATAATGAGCCTTTGCTCATAACAATCTCGAATTAAGTGATGTCGAATCTGAATATGCTTGACTAAGAGTGAAAAACCGGAATTTTCACAATGCAAATGGAGCCTCCTTTGTCTCTATGATTTCAGTGTTCATGAAGTTAAATCCATAATCAAGTAGTTGATTTTGCATCCAAAGAACCTGAGCACAACAACTTGCAGCTGCTACATATTCTGCTTCTGTAAAATAGCCACAATATGTTGTTTCTTGCATTGCCAGAAACTAGTTCTTCATGCCCAAGAGTAACGACATCCCTCCTGAAGTATTATCTTTGTCATGGTTGTCCCCAGCATAGTCACTATCCGAAAAAGCTTCCAAATGAAAAGGAGAGTCTTTAGGATACCATAAACCCAAATTAGGTTGATGTTTGAGATACCTAAAGATCCTTTTGACAGCATGTAGATGAGAAACCTTTGGAGTGACTTAGAAATCTGCAACAGACAAACTAGCAAACAATATGGTCTGGTCTTGAAAGTGCAGTTTACGATACATGAGACACCCAATCATAGACCTATAAAATTACATCAACGTCTTCACCTTCTTCATCATTGCCTAGAGATTTTAGAAAGCTTCAATGGGGGTGAATAGCTGGCTGTAATGGTTCTGAAGTCAAACTTGTAGAGATATCTATTCACATATTGTCTTGACCTTAGAAAATACCACCATTGGATTGCTTGACTGAAGCCTAAAAAGAAAGAGTTGTTTCACCCATGGAACTCATCTTGAACTCCTTTTGCATAAGATCTTCAAAATCCTTCACCATAGAAGACTTGGTAGATCCAAAATGATATTCATCAACCAAATACCTGTACCAACATGAATCTCCTTCTACCTTCTTAATAACCAGAGGTTTTATCAATAGCCCCTCTCCTATAGCCATGCTTCAAAAGAAAAGTGGAAAGTCCATTTATACCATGCTCTTGGGGCTTGATGCAGGCCATAAAGCCGCCTTTGATCAACTCTGTAACCTTGTTTGGATTGAGCAGGAACTCAAACCTGGAGGCAGTTTACCATACACTTCTCAATGATGTTGCCATACAAAAATGCACTTTTGACATCCATCTGATAGACAGTAAAGCCCATGAAAGATGCAAATGCCAAAAAGAGTCTGATTGCTTCAATTCTAGCAACTGGTGCAAATACTTCATCATAATCCACACCTTCTTCCTGTCTGTACCCTTGTGCAACTAGGCGTGCTTTGTTCTTGATAATAGTACCCCGTTCATCTCTCTTGTTTCTAAAAACCCATTTAGTTCCAATTACCCTTTTGCCTTCTGGTAGGTCACATAACACCCATACCTCTTGTAGCTTGAATTGAAGCAGTTCTTCTTGCATCGCTTCAATCCAACTTTCATCTGCTAAGGCTTGAGAGACTTTCTTTGGTTCCTCTTGAGATAAGAAACAAGCAAACAAGCATGTTTGCTGATCTTTGTGGTTGGTTCTATTTTGCTTGTATATGAAAGACAGCAATGCTTGATGTTGATTTGAAGTACTGTCTTGAAGCTTTCTTCTTGTTTGAACCCCAGCAGTACTTTTGCCAATAATTTGACTTTGAGGATGAATCTTATGAATTCTAAGTGTGGGAGTAGAGGGAACATCAATGGTAGAATCCAAGTTGTTGTAGTCAGCTACTCCTCCTTCCTCAGCATCAAAAGAGTTTGTAGAGAAAACACCATCTGTTGGAGTATCATCATCAGAATCTGTAGGTGTATTGCCAGTACTTTGAGGAGGTGTATTAGCAGTACTTAGAGTAAAAGTACTGTCAACATGTTCTTTTCCCTTTCTTCTCTTTTCCTCTTCAAAAGCAATCCGTTGATCATCATTATGAGCTTTGGCAAGAGATTCTTGATGCATCAAACTTACAAGCTCATCATGTAAAGCTTGATCTTCAGAGGACAATTTAACTTCTTTTGCAGCAGTACTTTCCACTGGAGGCATATACTGAGTGGTATGAACAATGAATTGCTGGTCATCCATATCTTCAACATCATCACATGATATTCCTTGTTCTTTTGAATCAGCATAGTTTTCTTTTCTTACAGGAATGTAATTCATGATGGCGTGTTAGAAGGCAAGATCAAACATCCAATCAGGACAGTAGCTTTCCCTTTTGATTCTCCTGAATCTCAAGAAAGTTTACATGAAACAATCTTGAACCTTTCTTGTGACTCTGTTATAGACTCAAACCTTTGCTTGTATAGAGTATCCAACAGATATCCTTCTTCTGACTTGCCATCAAACTTACCCAAATGATCTAAAGTATAAATGTATAGTTCAGAGACATCCAAAAGGTCTCATGAAACTGATGTTGGGAGATCTTCCCATCAAAATTTCATAGGGAGTCTTCATTTGAGGTTTAGTCACCAACACTCTATTAAGCACATAACAAGCAGTATTGACTGCTTCAGCCCAAAATTGAATAGGTAAAAGAGAGTCTGCTAACATAGTTCTAGCAGCTTCAATGAGAGTCCTATTCTTTCTTTCTGCAACACCAAATTGCTGGTGTCCTGGCAATGCTAATATACATCTCTGAATTCCTTCTTGGCACAAAACTCATTCAATAAGTTGATTCTTGAATCTCTGTTCCATGATCACACCTGATTGTCTTCACGTTTATGTCTTTAAGCCTATTTTTCCAAACCCACAATTCAAATCAAAGAAGCATATCATAGGTTTCATCCTTGTAGGCCAAGAAAAACACCCAATCTGAATTTGCTGCAATCATCAGTTACCACCAACGCAGTACTTCATCCTAATTACACTCTCCACGGCAAAGTTCCAAACAAATCCAATTAGCAATTCAAGAGGTCTCTTACAGTTCTTTCTCAATCTTCTTGCAAGATACCCTGTGCTGTTTACCAGTTTCTACATGCCAACACAAGAGTGATCAAGCTTGAAATGTCTTTGAAGGTAAACCCCACACGATTGCCTTTAACCAACTTGTTGATATTTTTGAAGTTGACATGCCCCAATCTTCTGTGCCATAGGACAGCTTCATCCTCTGTTGCCTTTGCAACCAAACAAGTGATTCCACCAGAAGGAATAATGTTCTTTAGATCCAGGCTGTAGACATCATTCTTTCTAGGAGCTCTAAGAATTACCAGATCTTCATCAACAAACTTGAACTGTGGAGAAAGGATAAGACATTCTTTATCTGTGAATAGAACATTGTGCTTCTTATCACAGATTTGAGAAACAGATAAAAGATTAAACTTGAGCTCTTCCACATAGCTAACTTTCTCAAAGTCTAAGCATGATGTCTTAATGGTTCCTTTTCCTGAGATTCTTCCACCTTTAGAGTCGTTTCCAAAGGCCACATAACCACCTTTGAACTCTTTAAAATCAGACAACTTGTCCTTGTCTCCTGTCATACTTCCAGAGCATCCACTGTCAATGATAGCATAGTCCTTGAGATCTTCTTCTGGATTGCCCTGTACAAACAAGTTAAAGAATTAGACTCTTTTAGGGACCCAAGTCATAACTGACTTGGATACCCCTAATGGAGTTACATACTCAAATTGCTTGAGTGTGTAAGATCCATTACCCCTATTCACAGAATCTAGATATTTCCCTTTTGGTCTCCATGTTTGTTTTGGACTTATCATTGCACTCTTTTTGACAGTTTGTGGAAGTACTGCTTGGGATCCAACAGTACTTCCTTTCTTTACCCAGATCGATTTAACAATTTTCTTGGGTCTTTGTGGTCTATGAGGAGTCCTTGTGGTAGAAGACCTCGATGATGGTGAGTAACTTGAGATTCTAGGTCTTCTACTATCCATCCTTTGATAATAACTTCCATCAGTACTTCGTGAAAGTACTGCCTGTGGTACTCTAGATCTAGCAGTATCTTGATAAGTCACATTAGCAGTACTTTTCGAAGGTACTGTCTGTTGCATTTTTGGTCTAACAGTACTTATCAACCCATCCCTTGTAAGTACTGCTGATGGAATAAAGGATCTCTTTTGGTGAAGGTTCCTAGAGTTTCTTGCGAAATTACTATGGTTTACTCTTTGGATGTTGTTCCAAACTGGTCTTGTTTCCCTTGAACCCTGTGTTCCCTTAGATTTATGAGTTTGGGTATGTTGGAAGGTTCTTTCATGTAGATTGCAGTCCTTAATAAGATGATTAGGACTGTAACATACAAAACATAATTTACCCCCTTTGTTCCCAAGTCCCTTTGTTCTAGATTCTTGACCAACATTTTTGAATTTTGGTGACCTGTTATTCATCAAAAGATTCTTCACTATTCACTATTAAAAGCAGTTTCCTTTTGACTCTCTGAAACATCAGTCTCTTCATCATCACTATCAACCCAATCTTCAATTATGACTTTATTTCTATCAATTGCTGATTGACTAGTGTTTGTTTTCTCTTGATTAACAACTTTATTCCTAATGGCTAGTTCATCTATCCCTGTAAAGGAGACATTTGCCCTAGGTGGAATAATTGTACCTGTAGGTGGAGGTACTGCTTTGTAGGCCTTTTCTCTTTTGAAGTTTTCACATATGTAAATCAGTCAATGTTTCATCCCCAGATGAAATGTCCACTTTCCCTGTCCTTATTACTAGACTCAATCCAAATCCCTATTCAAACTTATCAGACACATATCTGTTTTGTTTAGGACTTCATTTTGAAGAACTGAAGCATTTGACCATTTCTCAAGTTTTACTTTGAAATCATCTCTTTCTTTTAAGGCTTGATCTAATTCCTTTTGTTTTTTTCTTCCTATTTTTCAAATCTCTTAACCTTAATCATATTCCATTTGTTCAATACTTACACCCATGCATATTCCTTCTTTGCAAGTGTTTTAAGCATGACTTTCTAATGACTCTAAGCTCATTTGATAGCCTAGAATTCAGTGCCTAGCTCTTTGAAATTTAATCTCTTTCATTGATAACTTTCAAGCAACTTTTTATAAGATTTACTACATTTGGAACAGTAAGGTACCTCTGAGTTTGTAGCCATTAAAGCTAGAGATACTGGTGCATCATCAGCTTTGTTGCTCCAGTCAAAATCACCAAGTCCATCTTGTCCAAAATGCACATGTTCTGCATCAAACTCCATGCTCCAATCATCTTGTTTTCAACTCTAGCAATGCCATCATGCATATGTCACTGGTCAGCTCAATTTCACCTTGGTCCAATCAATATCTTCATTGTTGTCTGTTGCCACCAAGGCTTTTGAGTTTGAATCTTCAATAGCCACAGTCTTCTTTTCCTGACGACCATTTGCTCTGTTTTCTTGATACTTAGCAAACCGACACTCTCTAGCAAAATGACCCAACTTTTGACAATTAAAACCCATTCATTTGTGATTTTGTCAAAGGTGAATCCCATTTCGTTGGCTTGAGATCAATTGGTCCTTTCCTGTCTTACCTCATAAACTTTCCTTATTCTTGCATTACATAGCCACTTGCCACCTAAAAAACACCTAATGTCAATTTCTTCCATAGCATCTTCATCAATTTGCAGCAAGTCTTCATCATCATGAGTTGTAGGCATGGATGCTTGTTGAGAAAAGAAGGAACATATGATTTCATCTGAGTGAGAAGCATAGTTAGGAGCAGTGGGAACCTTGCTTGAGGCAGCTTGTGTATATCCTTTTGGGATATTGGTTGGTTCAGCAGTACTTTGTTTCAAAGTACTGCCCTTGACTTCTGTGGACAGGAAAGCAATGTTTTGAGAATTTGAATTTGAGACACCTTTCAATTCATGCTCATACACCTTTAAGTTGTTGTAGAGATCATCAAAGTCTAACTCGTCTAATCCAGGTTGTCCCCGAATCATGGTAGCCACTACATGCCACACAGATGGTAGGCTTCTTAGAAACTTCAAGTTTGCATCTTCAATGGACACCGTAGCATCATGTAATTCAAGCATGCTAAGAATATGCTGAAACCTTTCATATGCTGAATCTAGTTCTTCCCTAGATCCAATAGTAAATGTCTCAAATTGTTGTTTCAACAGATTCTTTTGCATCTTCTTTGATGCTTCGTTTCCTCCAAATCTTGCTTTTATGGCTTTCCATAAAGATCTTGCATCTACAGCATCATGAAAACTGAGAAGATGTCTATCAGGTATGGCAGTTAATGCATATATTAAGAGCTTTTCGCATTGTTTCCTTCTTGCGTTTGCAGCAAGTGAAGTCTTTGGAGCAGACACTGAGGGAGATGCAGGATCAGTTGTGGTTTGGTTTCCATTGGTGATTATGTCCCATAGTATGTGATCAGTGATAGCAATGTACTGTCGCAGTCTTCCATTTGACCATAGGGACATATTCACCTTTCTTGATTATCGGGGATTCTAAAGTGCAAAACGTACGAGGTGGTTAGGGATAGGTTCTGTTTCAGACATCTTTTGTTAGATATAGAAAGATTCGATAGAATAAAAGTTCTTCTAGATACAAGTCCTTCACAAGCTCTGATACCACTTGTAGGATCGTTATTCCTTAATGAAACACTGATATACTGTCAACTATGCGGAATCTAGTTGGCAGTACTTAGAAGAACACACAATAGTTTCTCAAACGATTTCTTTTATAAACCTTTTGAATCTGCCTAACTTGCAGATCCCTAATACAATACTAATAATTCTTAACTTCGTGTTTTTCTATGTTTGTTCTATATTCTAATATCTTCCTAGAGATCCTTTTATAAACATAAGGATAACCTCTAGTAGATGTACAGTCCTTGTATATCATAAACACTAATTGATACTTATCACTAATAACTGTTACAAGATAAATGCTAAAACAACCGTTTAAACTTTATAGTTCCTATATCCACGGCAGTACTTCGATCTTTGACTGGCAGTACTTTGACTTTTTCATTAAGCAGTACTTTGACTTTTTCGTGGCAGAACTTTGACCTTTTGACTTGTATTTCCCAACACTGATGAATATTAAGAAATGATACTTGTGTTTGGAAATTTTATTATTTATATATATAAACTATATGGATTCACTCAACATTATTGTTGACGTTTTAGCATGTTTTATCTCAGGCCCTTGAAGGTAATTCGGCGATGGAGAATTTGGTTGTCGCTTATGGAAACCTAATTGTTTTGAAGGCCCATTAAATAAAAGTCATTCGAAGATAATTTGTAAAAATGTTGTATGAATTATGAAACAATTTGGGACCTATGATGTAAACTTTTATTTCGAATGAATATATTTAAAAACGTCTCTTTTCGAGTCGTTTTCTATGCTTGAGTTGTTATATTATGACGTAGCACCCCAAATGACCCTTCCGCTGAGATCTATGAAAATTGGGGTTTTACATTATGCTGTTAAGTATCATTAGTACTGCTGGTTATATTTAATACTGCTGAGTTTGTACTGTTAGTTATACTTAATACTGTTAGGTATAATTAATACTGTGATAATTGTGAAAATTGCTATGGCTTGTGTTTCTTGGTTTTTGGACTAACATTTTGCAGGATAAGCAAAGAAAAGTGTTAGATTGATGATGGGAATGCTGTTTGGAATGGAATTGGAGTTAATGCTGGTGACTCAAAGTTAATGCTGCTAGGCATAACTTACTACTGCTGAGTTACTACTGCTAGGTTGTTGAGGGTATGTTTCATAAATACTTCGATTAAGGGTTTCAATCAATCATTTAATCGATTTCATTCTTATTCCCGAAGTGAACCCAGTTGTTCCCTAAATGTCCAACAATATAATAAATGAGAAGCCATAGGGTTATGAGAACACAAAAGACTAAAATAAAAACCTAAAATACAAGAAAAAAAAAGCAAAGTGTATATGGGTAAACAAAAGATTCCCTAAGAGGTAGACCAATTTACGTCAAAAAGCCTCTAGAAAAGCTTACAAAAAAGTATGCATCTAATAAATGTGATTGTGTTCAAGGTAGTTTAGTTGATAGTTTAGTGAAGCAACAAAACCTAACTCTCCGAGAGAGGAAGATTTTGTACATTTGTCGTCCCTAAGGACTCACTTAAGCTAGATTTGATTTTGAATTTTTGTTAGTTTATGTCAAAAAATCGGAAACAATGATGACGCTGCCAAACCAATGTTGTCAGATATCCATGATCCCAAGAAATGGATAGCATTCCCGATGATATTGATTTGGTTGATTATGACGATGAGGATCCTGAAGAAGATCCTGAAGAAGATCCCGAGGAAGAACCCGAGGAAGATGTTGATATTGAGCTCGAGGATGATGCTGAGTTGATATTCCCTTATGAGGTGGAGGGTGACAAAACCCCGCCACCTGGAGATGTGTCATCCGATTCTGAGTCAGAAGACGAGGAGATTGATGTTGCACCCGAGGTTGATGTTGCACCCGAGGTCGATGTTGCATCTGAGGCTACTGTTGGGACATCTACCCAAAAGCTTTATGCTATTAGCGACTTTCTGAGGGGTTATATGAGGTAGGAGAGTCATCTTCTGCTCGTGACTCATCATATGTTGGTGGATTGGCACCTTGGGCTTTGAGACGTGATTTGGAGAAGTCCCGTGCACGAGCTAGACTTACGGAGGCTGAGTTGAGTACAAACCAAACTGAGATTGCTCTTCTCAAATCTAAGAATAAAATCAGGGAAAAAGAAAGGGAGTTACTTAATCATGATTTGGAGAATGTCGAGCGTGCTTTGGGTAATGTTCTCGAGAGGGTGTTAGTATTAAAGAGTGGGGAGAATGCCACATTGAAGAAAAGATTGGCTGAGACTGAGACTAAGTTGGCGTGGGCTTGTATGGAGCGTGATATTGCTGAGAGGAGGTTGCATGAGTCCCGAGTGTGGAATAAGATGTTCTACTTGGATATGGTTCGTATTGGGGCTGTTCCGAAGCCGCCATCTGATGATGAGGATACCGAGCGTCCGAGAAAGAAATCAAAGAACTCTACTTCTGATGGGACCAAGGGACCTTCCGAGCTACGTGGACCACCTAGTGACTCTTAGTAGATTAGTTTATCATTAGTAGTGTCTTTTTTAAATCACTAACTAAACTGCGATGTCAGTTAGTAGAACTAGTCTTTTGGAGTTGTATAGCATTAGATGGTGACATGTAATGTATGACAATGCAACTTGTAACTTGTTTGTGATTAATGAAATGACTATCTTTTGGTTCTAATTCTATGTTGTGTTGTTGTTACCTTTCTTTTCTTGTTTCTTCTAAATTGTTCTTTTGCTTAATACAATCATTGAATGAATACTCATTATGATTTGATTTGTGTTGTAACATAATCATGCCGCCAAAAGCAATGTCTGAGGCACGTATAAGCGAGGTTATTAGGGAACAAGTTGCCGCATCTATGGCTGAATTTATGGCAAATATGAACCGTGGAGCCGGTGGTGCTGGAGCTGGTGGTGCTAGAGCCAGTGGTGCTAGAGCCGGTGGTGCTGGAGCCGGTGGTACTAGAGCCGGTAGTGCTGGAGCTGGTGGTGGTGGAGCCGGTGGTGGTGGAGCCGGTGGTGCTGGAGCCGGTAGTGCTAGAGTTGGTGGTGCTGGACCGGCAGCGCCCAAAATTACTGGGTGTACTTACGTAACATTCATGAAGTGTGACCCACAACCTTTTAAAGGCACTGAAGGTGCCGTGGGATTATGTCAGTGGTTTGAGAAACTAGAATCTGTGTTTCGAATCAGTGATTGCAAGGAAAGAGATAAGGTGAAATTTGCAACTGCTACTCTCGGATGAAAGGGTGATTTGCGTAACTAGGTGGGACATGTGAGTGTTCCAAGGTCGTGCATTGACTTGGTGGAATGGAAGGATTGCTTCCATGGGTATTGATGCTGCTAATGGTACTCCATAGACTGAGGTTAGAAAGTGGATGGACCGGGAAAATTTTCCTCGAAGGTGTTGGCAAAGGCTGGAGCAAGAATTTGTACAACATGAAGTTAAAAGGGAACGATATTGATGGGCTACAAACCGATTCCTGAATTGGCCTTGTTGTGTCCAAGAATGTGGGAGCCTAAACAGGTGAAGTGGAGTAATTTATATTCGTGGGGTTGTAGAAGAATATACGTGGTGATTTGTACATCATCGAGGCCTGCTGGCATGTAGATGAAGCTGTCGCATTGCTTACCAGCACATGGACAAATAATACAAAAAAGACACGACTGATGAGGTTTTTGAAGTGTGAAAAAGAGGAGAGGTGAAGGAGATCGTGGTGGTCGTGGTGACAACTGACGCGATTACAATCGTCGACAAAACCAAAGAAGGGCTAACGCTGAAGCTATGACCAATGCTGCACCAAATGACAACGAAGTTTGTCCAAAATGAAAAAATAAAGAAGCATGGGGGGATTTGTTAGAATGTGGTGAAGATGTGGTACAGTGGAGGCACAAGACTGCTTGGCATGTTTTAGCCCGACAGAAAAGATGTGACTTGTTTCAAATGCAATGAAAAGGGTCACCGGAAGAGAGATTGCCCTAAGCTGAATAAGAATGGACAAGGTGTAAATAACCGTGGAGCTATTTACAAGTTGGGAGCTATGGATGCTCAACAAGATCCGAAAGTCGTTACTGGTACATTCTTACTCAAATATCAATAATGCAACTGCATTTAATTTGAATTCGGGGCCGATAAATAATGTTTTTGGTGTCTACAAATTTTAGTACCCTTATTGATATTGAACCGGTTGAGTTAGATACTAGCTATGAAGTCGAATCTGGCAACGAAAAGTAGTAAGTTACCTAATAATGTGATAAATAGGATCGTACACTTAACCTTTTTAAAAAATCCGTTCTTTTCCAAATTCGATTTAAATGAGTAATATAACTAGGAAGTATTTGAAATCCATTATTGGGATGGATTGGTTATCACGATATGATGCTGCTATTTTATGTGGAGTGAAAAAGGTTAGAATTCCCCCTGGAAGGTAAGACGCTGGTTATCGAAGGCAATAGAAATAATTCCCGATTGAAGATTGTTTCTTGCATTAAGGCTCGAAAAGTATATCGAGAAGGTTTTGAGCATATTCTTAGGCTCAAGTAAAAACTGAACAAGAATTGAAGGAGAAAGCGATAGAAGATGTTCCCTGTTATCTAGATTTTCTTGAGGTAATTTCAGATGAAATACCAGGGACATATCCGCACCCAGGGCAAGTTGAATCCGTATTGATCTTATTCCCGGTGTTGCACCTGTGGCGCATGCGCCATATCATTTAGCACCATCCGAAATGAAGGAGTTGTCCAAGCAACTGCAAGATTTGTCAGAGAAAGGTTTTATTCAACCGAGCTCGTCGCCGTGGGGAGCTCCGGTCTTGTTCGTGAAGAAGAATGATGGATCATTCTGAATGTGCATTGATTACCGAGAACTGAACAAGTTAACGATCAAGAATCGATATCCATTACCAAGGATTGATGACCTTATTTGATCCCTGCACGTTCTTATTGTTTATTCGAAAGATTGATTTACGATCTAGTTAATCATCAACTTCGTATCCGCCTGAAGACATGTCCAATAACAGCGTTTAGTGAACTCTTTATGGACATTATGAGTTTTCAAGTATTGCCTCTTAGACTTGATCTAATGCACCTGCAGTATCATGGATTTGATGAATCGCGTGTGCAAGAGTCGTACTTTGAAAAGTTCCGTGATTGTATTCATTGATTACAATCTGATTTATTCAAGAAATAAAGAAAGAACATGTGAACATTTGAAGACTACCTTGAATTTTGCTAAGCAGCGAAAAGTGTTACGCTGAAATTTTTGAAATGTGATTTTTGCTTGATTCCGTGCAAATTCCTAGTCCATTAGTGATTGATAGTAGTAAGTGTAAGTTAATCCTGTGCGAAGATCGAAAGCCTATTTAAAAAATTGGGCCTGCACCAAACTACAGCAACATAAGTGCAACAAATTTTTGAGGTTTAGGCAGGCTATTATCGAAGGTTTATTAAGAGTTTTCTCTAATATCCAAGGGCAAAAAAAGTAAAAAGAAAAAGAAGCAAGGGTAACACCCAAGAATAGCACCAATGGAAAAATTAAATAGATAATGACAAAAGGAGGAATGGTCCAAAAAAAGAAAAGAAAAACAATAAGTAATATGGATAAATTTAAAATTACAAAGTAAGGTTGAAAAATAGGCGTAAACATAACTACACGATAAAGGAAAATAACAAAACAAACAAAATCGCTGAATAAACGCCCACACTGCCCCCGCCCCTCACATCCCCGCCCCATCACGCCCCACAACCCCCCCCTCGCCACACCCTTGTTCCAGCCACCTCCTATTCGCAATCTCCCCCAAACCTCAAGAAACCTCCACCATTTAACCCCCAATAAATCTCTCAACCAACACCAACAAAACAATGACATAGCCGAATTAAACCCGAAATACCAACAACTACAAGATAGCCCTCCTGTACCAACTCGAATTCCAAAAGAGTTAATCGAAATAACCAAAAAAAGTATACGTACCCCACAAAAAACCAAGTTACGGTTAGACGTCAATGTTAAACACCCAAAAAACTAATAATAAATACTACTAAGAGGTCCTACGAGACTATCCAAAGGATATATACTTCACCCCCCACCCTGCACAAGAACCCCTGCTCTCATACCACCGCCCCAACTCCGCCGCGCCCACACCCAAAAACAAAAGACCCACAGAAAAACAAGCCAAATGTTGTGGGGCGACGACGAGAGTAGGCATTACAAACCATAAAACGCAAAAAATTGTGTAGCAATATTATCACTACCGCGACTGGAAGCGAGACTATGTATATGTATATTAGTGATGCATCCCATACAGGATTTATAACTGTTTTTGATGCAGCGAGAAAAGGTGATTGCCGTACGCCTCTAGGCAACCATTAGAAAGAATGAAGATAATATACGACGCCATGACTTGGAATTTAGGAGCGGTTTTTTTGCTCTTCGACTATGGAGGCATTATTTGTACGGCACTAAGTGTACGGTATACACCGATCATAAAAGCCTACAATATATTTTGGATCAGAAAGAGATAAATATGAGGTAGCGTAGATGGATTGAACTTCTGAGTGATTACGATTGTGTTATTCGTAACAACCCAGAAAGGCGAATGATTGTCGCAGCAGATGCGTTGACAGGAAAGGATAAGGAACCGATTCGAGTGCGTGCTTTAGTGGTGACGGTACATAACAATTTACCCGAGCAAATTTGGAATGCACAAGTTGAAGCGTGCAAGGAGGAAAATATTGGTGCCAAAGGATTATGTGGCGAAGGGGAGCCATTTGAAGTTATATCTGATGGTACGAAATGTCTGAAAGGACAAGTATGGTTACCCTTATTTGAAGGATTGAGGGATCTAATCATGTTGGAATCTCATAAATCAAAATATTCCATTCATCCTGGGTCGGATAAAATGTACCATGATTTTAGGAAGTTATACTGGTGGCCGAATACGAAAGCTGACATTGCGATGTATGTCAGTAAGTGCTTAAAATGTGCTAAAGTCAAGGCTGAACACCAAAAGCCGTCAGGATTACTTCAGCAGCCGGAAATTCCTGTTTGGAAATGGGAGAGAATTACAATAGATTTCATTACAAAGCTTCTAAGAACACCATTTGGATATGATTTAATTTGGGTCATTGTTGACCGATTGACTAAATCTGCTCACTTTATTCCGATGAATGAGAAGTATAAAATGGAGAAGCTTACTCGATTCTATTTGAAGGAGATTGTTTGTAGGCACGGGGTGCCCGTGTCGATTATTTCGGACTGAGACCCTCGTTTCGCATCAAGGTTTTGGAGATCTCTTCAAAAGTCATTGGGGACAAATTTAGATATAAGCACCGCTTACCATCCTGAAACTGATAGTCAGAGTGAAAAAACAATACAGACATTAGAAACATGTGCGTGTGTGGTGGGGGTGTGTTGTGGGGGGGGGGGGGGGTGGGGTGTGGGGGGGTGGGGTTGGTGGTGAGGGTTGACTTTGGGTGGTTGGGGGGTGGGGGGGGGGGTGGGGGGGGGGGGGGGTGTTGCTGCCGTGATTGACTTTGGTAGTGGCTGGGATAAGCACTTACCTTTGGCTGAATTCTCATACAATAATAGTTATCACGCTAGCATTAAAGCCGCACCTTTCGAAGCTCTATACGGAAAGTAAATGTAGAATGCGCTGTAAGTGGCGTGAGGTTGGAGATGCCAACTCACGAAACCAGAAATGAACTCGCAAGAAGACGAACAGCGATGATTGTGCAAATCAAGAACCGATTATTGGCCGCTCTTAAGAGTATACAGAAAAGTTTATAGGGGAAGTGGACGTAAACCTTTGAGTACGAAGTGGTGTGACAAAGTTATGCTGAAAGTATCACCAGGAAGGTGTTGTTCGATTTGGAAAACAAGGGAAATTAAGTCCTCAGTATATATGGACAATCAATATTTAATTCAAGAGTGGGTCCGATGGCATATAAACTAGAATTACCCACCGAAGCTTCATGGAATAACACAAGACTTTCCATGTGTCGAAATTAAAAGAAATTTATAACAGGATGAAAAGCTATATCATCACTCGACGAAGAAGGGATCGACGAGAATTTGCATTCATCGAAGAACCTATTCGAATCATAGATAGGGAAGTAAAAAGCAACTTAAGCAAAGGTCTGATTACCTATAGTTTAAACTTCGATGACTCGAGTCGTGGACCGGAATATACTTGGGAAAGGGAGGATCAAATGTGTAAAGAAATACCGCTCATCTCTTGAAATTTTAATAAAGAAAGACGGAAAAACAGACAAGAATGAATTGATCTTCAGGGACGAAGATCCTTTTAGGGGAAATGCTGTGACAATCCGTCAATTTCAGGTCGTTATTTTATTCTCGAGTATTAATTATAATTTTTATTTTTATGTTGAGATATGAACTCACGACTAACAGGGAGAATTAGGGCTTACACTTGTAATTTACGTGACGTTTACAAAGAACCAATGAATTCTACGTTAAGGCCCCAAAAAAAAAAAAATCGACGCTTATATTTTCAAAATGCCATAGAAATAATTTTAAATACTATCATTTTTTTATTTTCGTGTCTCGTACTATTTTAATTTTTTTAGAAAAATTACTACACAATCGTACCATTTTAAAAAACGGACTTTTGAATAATTTAAAGAATAGAAATAGAATTGTACAGTAAAAATGAATAAGAGAATGGAAAAACTTTCCCACACCACACCACCATCACCACCCCCCACCCACACTTACACCCCGACCCCCTCCCCCTACCACCCACATGCCCCCCCCCAAAACCCACCAGAAACTGCCCCAAAGACCCCCACCCCTTATCCCTCCCACCCAACACTTACTCTACGCACCTCCCCACTACCACTCACCCCACCTACACCAATACCTACCCATACAACCACCCCACAACCCCAACCAATCAACACCCCCCCCAAACACCTACCTAACACTCCAGCTCCCCACCCAACAAATCCACTTACCACACCAAACAGCACCCGATACACCACACCCCCACACCACACAACCCACAACCAACCGCCACATCCCCCGACCTCCCAACACACCCGACGCAACTCAACACCCCTCGCCACCACACACTCCACCCACCCTCCCCCACCCCCGTACACCACACAACCTCATGCCACTAACATCCTAACCTCCTCCTTCCGTCCTCCCCCACGATCACAACCCGCCTCGCAACCGCGCAACAACCGACCTCACACTCCACAAAGAACCTTTTTAAATATCGGACTTTGATAATACCCGTATTTACAAATTATGAGGCAAGTTATACAACTCACCCCACTAAACTACAACCCCATTGGGGCGGATCAACCAAGGGGGTAGGTGTTCCCTTGGTGTTGATTCATGCAACACTTGCCAACACTTGACAATAACACTCTAAACATATATAAACCTAGCTTTGACTAACTATTACACACACAAGTCATATTATCACTAAAAATCTGAATTTTTCTCTCCTTCTCATCCATATTGACGCCACACACACACCAAAAACACCAATCCATAAAAATTTTAAAGATCAAATAATAAGCACACTAGTAAACATGAATACCTAGTGTAATCCTTGCATTTTGGTGGTGATTTAAAGGAATATTCAAGAAGGTTATACACAAGTTGGGGCTGAGATTATACAAGTTATTATAAGGGTTATTATAAAGTCTATTAGGTAAAGAAAATGGTGATCAAAAGTTATTTTGGGTGAAGATCAAGTTGAAGATTGAAGCTTTGTTATTGTTTTGATCATTTGATCAGTTTCTTCATATTTCTTGTGGTAAAATCTCATGAGTTTTGTTTATGTTCTCTTTTGATTTTCAATTGTATATGTACATGCATGATGTATGATGATCAAGAATTAAAATGGGCTTCGTGTGTATGAATCTAGGTTAATCGTAGCTAAAATAGCCATTTAAACAAGTAAAATGATCATAAAATTTATAGGCTGTAATGAACAGTAGGTTTTATAAATTTCTACAGGTTTGAGGTTGGATTTGAGTACATGGGGTTGTAGATAATCCTTTTGTGGACACTTGGAAAATTGGATAATTTCTAGAAAGTGAATATTACGTGAGATATGATCAAAACACCAAAACTAGTGGATTCTGACCTTGCTGTACAGATGGTATAAAAAGTCGCATTTACGGACTGTGTTGGTTAAAAAGTTAAAACTATGAAACCTAGATAAAATCATGTAGATTCGGAATCAATTGGATAGTCAACCAACTCTTTATGGTTTGTAAATGACATCAAAAATGGTGAAGGTGAGATTTCAGTCCGAATTTGTAACTTGACCTTTATGTAGTAAATTGTTCATATGTATAAGTATATTTAAACTAAGTACAAAAATGGTTTTAGATCTGTAAAGTACACTTAAATACGAAGTTAAGGATATAAATATATCAATTATACCATTTACGGTTTATAAATTATGACTATTTTCGTAAACATAAAAGTATACAAAATTTACTACTACCCGAACACTATACTATGTAAAGCGATTTTTGTAACTAAAACCCAAGGTGGTAGGACCCACTCTTTGGGAGTTTTAAAATGCTAAGATACTGATAATAAAAGTATCCCGACCTCGAGAACCCGAAAAATTATAACAAGAGTCATATATAAGCTTAAATGGGTCATAAGGCCTTATGGGACCACTAGGCCCAATGAAACAAAAGGGACTTATTGGACTTAACTTTAGGCCCAATCCACTTGGACCTTACTAATGGGCTAGGACCTGGTCTTTGAGTGATAATATCAACTTAATAACTTAATGGGCTTACTTAATGGGCCTATTGGGTTTTTTGAGCTAATTTAGACAATACTAGTAAAATGGCTAATAAAAACAAGTTAAAAATCTAAAAAACTCTAAGTGTGAAATAAATATGTTGCAAGAGCATGATCATCATATAAACTACATGTATACATATACTTATTTAATTTATGAGTTTTCGTTAATTTTTATTGACTAGAAACCTAAGACCCGTTACAATTTGTATAGGTCTTGGTTGATTGACGCGCCTACTTCCGAAGTTTTTATTCATCGATATTCTCATCTGACATCAGTAAGTGAGTTCATAGCCTCGCATTTTTACACTTTAATTGTTTTATAAACCCGCGAGGGAGATAACATGCTTGTTTTTAAAATAGAACACAAAGGAGATTGTATGATAGTTGCCTCGATTATTATTGTAAGTTGGCTTAACTCGCTAGATAAAAGACCTGCGGAAATCATGAATTGTTAACTAGCGGGAAATGGTAGACGCTTATACATGAAATAGTACTATTTGGAGGCTGCCACCTCCAATCCGTGACGTCCGGCTATCGTCAAGTGTCGAGAATATGACACAACGGATGCATTGTATAGAGAATAATATGCACTCATAGCGAGGGTGTATAGTAGGCATACCTTGTTGGGAACCCCAACATAATTAAATGGTAACGTTCAATGTCATGAGACTTATAAATAATCCTCCGATATAACTTTGTTTGGCCACATCATTATATCCTGATGAATATTGAGAAATGATACTTGTGTTCAGAAATTTTATTGTTTATATATATAAACTCTATGGATTCACTCAACATTATTGTTGACGTTTTAGCATGTTTTATCTCAGGCCCTTGAAGGTAATTCGGCGATGGAGAATTTGGTTGTCGCTTATGGAAACCTATATGTTTTGAAAGCCCATTAAATAAAAGTCATTCGAAGATGATTTGCAAAAATATTATATGAATTATGAGACAATTTGGGACCTATGATGTAAACTTTTATTTCGAATGAAATTATTTAAAAACGTCTCTTTTTGAGTCATTTTCTATGCTTGAGTTGTTATATTATGACGTAGCACCCCAAATGACCCTTCCGCTGAGATATATGAAAATGGGGGTGTTACAGATTGGTATCAAGAGCTTAAGTTATAGAGAACAAAAGATTTTCAAAAAAAAATGAACGAAAGGATTTTTGAAATCTTTTAACTATAACTGTGCAAGCGAAATCTCCGAATTACCAATGGACAAGAATGAGAAGGATTTATTTATCGATATATATATATGGAAAAATATATATGTTATAATATGAAATTTTCATTTATTTGAATATAAATGTTAATTATGTAATTATTTAATACTAATACGAGATATTTATACGACGCAGATTGTCATGGAGAACCCTAATCATCTTAACGAGCCGAACGAAGCTATTCCCGAAGTGAACCCAGTTGTTCCCGAGCCGAACCAAGTTGTGGATATCCATGATCCCAACGAAATGGTTGACATTCCCGATGATATTGATTTGGTTGATTATGACGATGAGGATCCTGAAGAAGATCCTGAAGAAGATCCCGAGGAAGAACATGCTTATTTGTTAGAATGAATGTTAATCACATCTAGAAGTATTTTCATAGGAAGGTAGCATTCTAGGTGGCGTAGAAAGTTACATATATTCTTTAGGTGGTATTTTTTTATTGTACGAGTGATATATTCTTAAGGTAACACATGACATGGAAATGTGAGTTGTTACAAGTATTTCATTTTGGTGGTTGAATAGTTATTGGCAACTGTTGTAAATATTCAGAATGTTTTATACGTGTTTAGGTGTGACAACCGGTGATTTTTCATATGCCATAGTATCCCAAATACTATGACTACATACCACTATTTCATCAAATTCTATAAAAGAACTCAAACTTTGACTTTTGTTGACTTTCACGGTACGTAAAACAATTACGGTGAAACCGGCTGTCAACCAAACATATTTCTTCTATGATAAGCTATCTTATTACAAATTACTACGTACTAAACATTTACAGCTAAGTTTGATCACTTACCG
>BQNB010071757.1:0-22415 GCA_026074375.1 Tanacetum coccineum
AATCTTTGTTATTTTGGAATCTTCCAAGGTAACAAACTCTTTATATACTAAAGAATCGATCAAGGCGTGGGATCAACATCCTATTAGTTATATCTTGTAAATTTTGCTGCATAAACCACAAACTTGATTAGTATAATCATATGACTAAAAAAACACACACAAGACTGATGTGTCGTTGTATAGGTGTTATTTATGATAATCAGGTTTTACATTTATATTTAGCCGACAAACCTAAAGACAACACTTTAACGGGCAGAGTACCCGGTCAAGATGTAGCTTCGCGGTAAGTAGGGTGTCGAACACTAAGAGCGAGAGTTAACCAATTATCCGATTAGTATTTATTATATTCTAGATTAAATTAATTACAAGTTAAACCTATGCTATATACGATTGTCTAACGGATAGGGGGTTTTCAGCCTGAGAGACTAGCACAGGTTTTATAGTGACAATAAACAATTCAAAACACAAAATACACTAAAGAAAATAACACAAAGCAAGAGAGCGGTACGAGCCAAATATAAGAAAAATGTATTAACCAAATTAGATCCAATTACATGCAGGTTTGATTAAATAGTGCAATGGCTTGCTTATCTCGAGGCGGCATATCATTCTTAAGACTTAGGCGGTACTTCTTCCTAAGACCTAGACACGAACAATCCTGTCACGATTAACGCATCCGCATAAAGCATCCTATAGTCTAATTATAATATATCATAGGGAATTAAAGCAGTGGTGATCCTGTTAAGACCCTAGCCCATCGAGACTTTATCCACTTATTGCTTGATGTTGAATCATACACCGGTAGTCCACCACCAAAATCAATTACAAGTCAATTAAGAACAATACTGGTTGAACATTTATCGGGTCACCTGCCGGTCTAACTAAGCTCATAGTCAAAAGGTAAAAGACAAGGTGTCATTTATGATCCTATTGGTCCGAGCATATTAGACACAACATGGAGAGCTATCATGGCATCAAGGTAACTGGTTAGGTATCCCAAGACCCAGTTGAATGATAGGTCGCATGTACAAGCACATAAACAAGTATAAGGCGATAAACATAATTAAACAACAACTATAAATTAAGCAAGTCCGGATTAAAACAAACAAGAATTATAATCTTCATTAACATAGTTAATACCCGAGGGTATTAGCCCACAATCATAGTCATTATTACAAGCGTGATCAAACAATTAAAAATCGAATGATTAAGAAAGTAAAAATTACAAGATGTCTTCTATGGGATTAGGAGTAGTGCTCGACCTTTGCTGCTCTTCTTGGCTTGAGAAATTCGACTTCAGATGTATACTATACAGAGAATATGATATTGCACCCTGAAACTCGTTTTTGAGCCTCGTATTTATAATGTCTAAAAATGCCCTCGATACGCCGTATCCAGAGAGGTAAATACGTCATATAGGGTTAATTTCCTTGGAGTTCGCGATAAGATCAAATCAATCAAGATTAACAACCATCAATCATAATAAATGTGTATCTTTGACTGATGAACAGCTGTGCATACGACGTATTGGTGAGTAGTGGATACGCCGGATTGGGAATTAATCAATAAGCGTTTCTTGTGATGAGCTGGCGCTGATACGCCGTATCTTCATGGCTGGATACGGCGTATAGGTGCAGAAAATAACTTTCTTCAAATGTCTTCATTTAAACTCTAGAATTACGCTTTTTTGCTTCTTCTTCACAAGTGACTTCATAATTACTGCATTAATAAACTTTAAGCAATTAAGTATCAATATCTTGCAATAATTATATAAAAGTGGATAAAATACATGGGATTCAAAATGATAGGTTGAAAATGCGTTGTCGTTATTTATGATATCAAAATATCCCCCCACTTGATCCTTCTTTTCTCAAGAAGTATTTAGAAAGTTTTGAAAAATGTGTCCTTAACAGAGGTTAAGATTTTTACGTTACAGCATTTTTCCTGTTCAGATCACCTGTACAAAACCAAGCTCCTCGCGAAATATGGAAATGAAATCACTCAGATCACTCAACTATTAGAGGGATGTATCATTTTAGTGGTCTATGCTCATTTGCTCAGTCTGTGATTAGCTTCTATCATAGGCTTGGCTAAGGATACAATCTCCACCTCTATAGCTTATGGAGTTGTTAACAAGTCAAAAGGTAAATTAGGTATTTATTAGAAGGCTTGGGTTTTTAATCATTCTCATTAAGATGAAGAATGATATAGGGTGTGGAGCTTCTAACTTTCACCAGAGGTCGTCGTCAAACAAGGCAGCTAGGACATGGATACATGGCTATATCCGATTGAATTGGACATCCACACGCTCGTTACTATATACTCATTCGAGTAGATACTAAGTTGTCATCAGGAAAAGGAAGTAAATGGTTAATTAATAAATATCACAAATCAAATTATAAAGCACAACAAATAAGGTGCGTGTTGTAGTAACTTTCCCGGACAGTTCCAGACAAAAGACTTGCAAATATTAACAGACGCCTAGATCATAGATATTACAAAGACTGATCCATGAGTTGGCGTTCCCATAACGTTCAACTTCCCTTACATCCCGAACTTTATATACTTTTACAAAGTAAGTGGTGATATCGGCCACTTTTTTACAATACTTTATATCGTTGATTTTTACTCGTATCAACGAATAGTCGATCCTTTCAAATAATTTCTTCGGTATATGCTCAATGAACAGACTATCTTTTTCTTTTCATTAAAAAAAATTTTTTGCTTGCCAATAATACATCATAAATCTTCACTATCATCATCTGTCTGGCTGATTCTTCTTTTTAACTTTCCTTCTTCGGACATAATACATAATTCGAAAGTAGCAAAATACACGAGCTACAAACATTCCCATTGCATTGTGTAATTTTTTTCCCCGGACATTACTAGAAGAGAAATTTTCACTTTGACGCAGTGAGAGGAACTAAAAAACCTTTATACGAAAGCAACTAGCAACATGATAAAATAGGCTTTAAATCTACAAGGTAGGCTAAGGTTGTAAAGGTTTTAACGAAAACAATTTTTATTGGTGTGAAAAAAGAAAGGAATGACTCAGCAGGTTGTTCTAGGGGTATCTTTACTCTAAAAATGAGTGTAAGCAAAAGGGTTACACGGGGGTTAACTAACCAGTGTCCGCGCCCTCCCCTCCCCTCCCGCTTAATATTAAGACGTGTAGGCTTTTTGGTTTTATCCTAGAAATTTACCAGTCAAGCATGTTACTCCATCTAAATTCATAGTACTCATCATTGAGGTCTCGAGTGAAATACCAGGCCAAGTTCTAAAGTCTACTACATCACCGGCACACTTATATTTTTGTGGAATTTTAGTAAGCAATTGGAAACGGATAGGCTTAATTCTCACAAATAGACATTAAGGGTTATAATGCGCTAGGTAATGTAACTAGTGATTTTTCACAAAAAGTCATGCTAATTTTTTTTTTAAATTGATCCATTTTTAGGCATGTTAGCATTTTATTTATGAAAATAAGGACAAGTACGTTCTAATTCTCCATCCCCCACTTAAATTATACAACGTCCTTGTTGTATAGACAAACAGTTAAATAATATGGGAAAAGAATTAGAACAAGGAAACTTCCCTGATAGTTTGCTCCGAATGGTGCTCCATTCTGAGTGTTTGAGCAAAAAGAGTGTTGACGGGGCTTTTTAGAATGCCCAAGAGAGGTCAACACGAGGTATTTTCAGACTATACTTTAAAGTCGATTTCGTTTACAGCAAGGTCCTGCATAAGAGTTAGAAGACGTTCGTGCAATTCGTGCTTTCGCTAACCTACAATACAAGCAAATAATTAAACACACAAATGTACAGGTTACAATACGTCGTATCCCAAACCCTAGGATACGCCGTATTGATACCTGTAGAAAACAATTAAATTGCAAAAAAATAAAGGATTGATTACGTATTTGCCAAACAGTAAATACTGTCAGAATACCTTGAGGTCTCTGGATACGCCGTATAGACAGTCTGGGAGACAAGATCGATAACAGATGAGATAAATTCTGGTGGTTGTCTCCCAGCACGATTTTGTTTAAGGAAAAGGTCTTTAAGTTAGACCTGCCCCAATTTAATCCCATCCTTATAAAACAACTTGGGGTCGAACGGGATGTCAAATGGCACATACAAATTCTTAAAAACGAATGGCATCCCTTTGTTGAAAAAGTTACAAGTCATGATATTACAATTTAATTCCTTGACAAAAGTTTTAGTTTTGAAAAATTTGTTAGATGTATCATGACTTGTTTCAAAAAGCTTATTTGACCATTGAGCATCGATTTTTATTACATTAGGTAATGGTTTGATAGATAAATCCCTCAAAGAGTGTTCAATATCGATTTTATCATCATCATTGTCCTTCTCTGATTTTGAATCATCAGGATAAATTACGTTAAAAGGAAATAAATTATTAAAGTATAAAACATTGTGTTCCTCTTCATCACATTCGGACAATAATGTTTCATCTTTCAAATTAAATTCATCAATACGTTGAGGACTTATAGTAGGTTAAGTTAAGAAATCTGATTTAGACGTTAGAGCATCATTGTAAACAATGGCTGAAATTCTTTCTCAAAATCTTTAAAAAAGTATATATCATCAAAATAACTGACCGTAGGCTCGGGTGATGGAAACGAGTGGCATATTAACTTTATCATTATCATTTTCCAAATCCGTTTTTAAATCATTGACATAAATTATTTTATAGGAAAATGAATCTTTGTCATAAATCACCGTGTAATCTTTATCGTCGGATTCATCAAATGATATTCTAAAGTCAATTTTATTATCGTTAAGAGGACTTACCGTGGGTTCACAGGAGTGCGTTACTTCAGACCATATGTAATGCGTCATCAAAGACTAATTAACTGGGAATTCAGTTTCAATGGATCTTGAGGTCGTGAACGTCTTCATCATACCAAATCTTACCATACTTAGCAGTTTCCCAGTTATACACCTTACCACGCTTGCGAACTTTTTCTTCCTCAAGCCTGATGTACTCTTCTATAGTGATGTTGGGGTCATCCATATTTTCCTGTAATAAATTAACTACGAAAGAAATTTGTCAAAGCCGTATTCAGTGAACTGAATACGCCATATGTATGTTTAGAGTCGAATACGCTGTATTAGTTTGAAAAAATTTATACGTCGTATCCAAGAAGATAAATAAGCCGTATTGAGTATTCGACTCAGAGTGTTACAGCAGGCAGTAACAATGCACACGAACAAACAATATGCAAAATATACAATGCAGGAAATTAAACACATAAACAAGCACACAAATATGCAATGTAAACTAAACTAAAACACTAATAAATAAGAATTAAACAACTTCACTCCTCGGCAACAGCGCCAAAAACCTTGATGTGTCGTTGTATAGGTATTATTTATGATAATCAGGTTTTACATTTATATTTAGCCGACAAACCTAAAGACAACACTTTAACCGGCAGAGTACCCGGTCAAGATGTAGCTTCGCGGTAAGTAGGGTGTTAAACACTAAGAGTGAGAGTTAACCCAATCTTCTATCAGTATTTATCTTATCTAGATTAGTCTTATTACTGGTTAAACCTATGCTATACATATTTACTAGAGGTAAAAAGGGGGTTTTCAGCCTGAGAGACTGACACAGGTTTATGGTGACAAATATCAATTCTAATCATAATACACACCTAAAGCTAATAAACACTTGACAAAAGAGCGGTATGAGCCACAATACATATAAAATTGTATTAAAACCATGTTAAATCGATTAAATGCTGGTTTTGATTAATTAGTGCATGGTGCTTATCTCAACGGTAGGATATCATTCTTAAGACTTATGCAGGTACTTTTTCCTAAGACCTGACACGAACAATCCTTGTCACGATTAAAGCATCCGGCATAAAGGCTTCCTTTGGTTTATTTTAATCATACCATAGGGAATTAAGAGCAGTGGTGAATCATGTTAATTACCCTTAGCTATCGGGACTTTTACCCACTTTTGCTTGATGATGTTTTTTACACCGGTAGTCCACCACCAAAAAACATTACCAATCAATAATGACAATAATGGTTGAACCAATATCGGGTCACTGTTACGGTCTAATAAGCTCAATAATCAAAGGGTAAGGATAAGGTGTCATTTATGATCCTATTAGTCCGGGCATACAAAACACAACATGGAGAGCTATCCCAGCATCTAGATTACTGGTTAGGTATCCTTAGACCCAGTTAAATGATAGGTTGCATGTACAAGCACATAAACAAAGTTAAAGGCGTATAAACATAATTAAAAAATAACGTTTAAAATTAATGCAAGGCAGGATTAAACATCACCAAAAACTTATAATCTTCATTTCATGGCTAATTACCTGAGGGTATTAGCCCATAATCATAGGTCATTATTACAAGCGTGATTAACAATTAAAACATTCGATAATGATAAGAAAGTAAGAATTACACGATGTCTTCTATGAAATTAGGAGTAGTGCTCGACCTTTGCTGCTAAACGAACGTATACCATGTCGGACTTGGTATGTTGCGGGTTAGAACATCATCACGGGCAATGTTGGCAATTTATATTGCAATTCATAAATGTCGAGCTTCAGTGTCATGAGCTTAGGGAAACGTAATTACATTTTATGATGTTTGCATCTGTTGCATTATCATGGAGAAAATCTTGCGGTCCTACATTATACATTTTACAAACCTATGAATTCACCAACATTATTGTTGACGTTTTAAAGCAATGTTTTTCAGGAGGTCAATAAGGCACGAGGTGCAAGGGATACATTGGTGGTAATATTTTGGATGTCACATGCATAAAGATTTGGTTGCATTACATTTTGGGAAATATTTGTTATGAACTAGAATCTTTGTAATTTGTATTTTGAACTAATGAAGCTTCAGGCTTTTGTAACAAACACTTTGCTAAATCCAAAGTATCGGTTTTAAACGACTTTTTTTGTCGTTCTTATATATATCTTGTGCTATTGATCTGTGAAGTACCACCCTCAAACCCCTATTCCGCTGCGATCCATTTTGGGGGTGTTACAGATTGGTATCAAGAGCCAAGGTTATAGAGAACCAGGTCAAATGTTTTTGCTGGACTATAACCATTTTCAAACATTGCATTCATACAAAGAGATTTTCATGGGACATACATACACTAGTTGTTGCATTAGTTGATTAGACTAGATGCATTCATGATAGATATACATGTTATTAAATACTATGTATATTACATTACTATAAGAGTCTATATTAATACTTATATAAGTTACTTTTGATTTTTAGATTTTGTCATGTCAGATTCAGAGGATTCCACAGTCACATACACGGCGGTATCCAGTCCATTTGAGGATTTGTCAGACATTGGATCACCAGGAGTCGATGGACCGCCAGTGATGCCAGAGGACACATATGTATACGCGGTGGCCGCTTTTCAGGCACCACCATCTCCTGATTATGTGCCCGCACCTGAGCACCCACCTTTAACAGATTTTGTTCCGAAACCTGTATACCCAGAGTTTATGCCACCGGAGGACGAGGTACTTCCAGCTGAAGAGCAGCCACTGCCTGCTGCTGTCTCACCTACTGCCGACTCACCAAGATACATTGCAGACTCCAATCCTGAGGAGGACCCCGTTGATTATCCTGTCGAAGAAGGAGACGATGACGATGATGAGCCATCCGATGATGACGATGATGATGATGATGTTGAGGAGGACGAGGACGAGGAGCACCCAGCTCTGACCGACTCCGTCCCACCACCTGTACACCGTGTTACAGCTAGGATGTTTATCGGAGATCAGCCACCTACACCATTTTGGTCTGAGGCAGAGATTGCCAGACTTCATTCCATACCATCACCTCCACCATCACCAATTTCCCCATTGTCATCACCACTATCTCAGATTCCCTCACCACCACTACCAGTATCATCACTTGTCACACCGTGACAATGGCGAAAACTCAAGAATGCAACATAATGATTAATCATAACACAAGATACAAAATAAAGAAAACTACATTGCATAAACTCCAAGTGCTATGAAGACCATCAACCTTGAACAAACTCAAGTGATGTCCCAAATCGCAACTAAAATCCACAATCTCTTATAATTATTCAAATGCCCATACAGGGGACCATAATCCAAACTTATTCCAAAACATCCGAAACTAAAATCAAACAACAAGCAAGCAAGACTTCAAACGAAATTCCACACGGGATACTTCTAAGTCTGCTATCAATCACCAAACTACTCTTCTTTCACTTCACCTGAAAATGATACTCGAAAACGTCAACAATAATGTTGGTGAGCTCGTAGGTTTGACCTTAAACCCAAAAGTTGTGCCAATATTTCAACAGTGGACAATAGTGCTATATGATAGTGAATATATGCAAACAACTTTAGCATCACCGCTAATCAATAACCATATGTCACTTACGCACCTAAAGGGCCTACCAGCTGGAGCACTAAAATTAGGGCAGGACCACACACAAACCTGGGTAGGCGTACCCATCCGCTCCAATAATCACACAAATACTAGGTAGGCATACCCATCCGATCCAATAATCTCACAAATACTGGGTAGGCGTACCCATCCGATCTAAACAATCACATAATATTCACATAGCAGTCATAAGCATATAACTTGTCCCAAAAACAAAACCATATTTCGCACAGATCAATTCAAAATATTTCAAAATAAATTTGAGTATCATTTTACCCTAACAGAAAAACAGTAAAAAGTAAGGCTGCGAGAACTCACCTCAAGCAAGTCTTTAGCTACCCAATCTCAATCACACAATCAAATGCAACGATGCCCGCACACGACCTAGTCCAGTTAATGTCCCATTTTAATCATCCAATTACAAAACAAGCTTCACGTTTGATGCATAGAGTTTAGATGCGTTGTACAATTACCCAAAACAGTTTTAGTGGTGTGATGGTTGACGACTTATCTCCATAATCATATCAATCTCATTCCCCGATAATACATACTTATACTATTTAGCGTAAATAGATAAGTAATATAATAAATATTTATAATTTTTAATTATAAATATATCTCGACAAGTCCATTCGGAAACCCTTAGACACTACAAAATAATCATTATACGGTTGAGAATGAAACGTTTACTCATAATAAACACATTAGAGAAGGTTCGAGAAAAATTATATCTTTCGTCTTTTAGTGAAAATAAATAAAATAATTAAATATTATTTTATTATTAAAAATCATGTTTTTAAGAAAATCTCTAAGTATAAACTTTTTACGAAATTTCGACATGACCCGTACGTTTTTACAACGTTTTCCAAGGTTTCAAACCTTATTTTCAATAATTTTTCACAAATTCGACACTTTTCGACAAAATTCTAAAAATCTCAATCTTTAACACTTACCAACACTTTTCCTCCAAAATATCATTAAATATCACTTCGTAAATACATTTTCACTTTCAAAAGTCCGACAAAGTTTTCATAACTACTAAATATCGCTTATTGGGCCTTAAGGCCCAACAAGGGTCCATTAGGACATTTATAAGTCCAAAATATAATCCAAGTCTAAAACCAAGGTCTATTTACATATATAAGTATATACTTATATGAAAAAATAATCCGGACCACAATAAGCCCTCCCATTAAGCCGTGACTCAAATAGATTTATTGGGCCGTGAGTCCATAAACCCTAAAATACGTATATTACGCTTAAAAATAAGCTATTAAGCTACGTATCGCATTTGGTTACTACCATAAGTCTTAAAAATAGTCCCCAACATACGCCATAACATAAAAATAATCAAAATCACTTTCCTAGTGATTTTGGGAATTCACACGTGGCATATAAGCCAAGAAATAGCTTAAAATAAGCCCGAATAAGCTATACAAGCAACTTATCAAAAATAAGCATTCTAGCATCATAGATTATTCAACCATCCCGACCACAACGTCAAAACTACAAAAACCCCATTTTTCCTTTTTACTATGCACGAACCATATGCACCTTTTTTATTCATTTCGCTTCCAAAAATTCGATTTTCACAACGATCAACTTGTACAACTAACATCTATGCATCAAAATAAACCCAAAAGGACAAACAAGATTTAAATTTGAAAATTCAAGAAACATCGTCAAATTGGAAGATTTTCGACACGAACCGGACAACCCAAACGTTGTTTAAATGAATACCCAAACACTCGTATCAACCCGGAATAACACGTTCTCGATCAAAGTTGGAAAATTTATGGTTTTTCTTGTTTGCTTGGTTGGACGCACCACACACACACTAAAGTGTATGTTTTATTTTTTGAAATGAAATGAAATTGTGAGGAAAGTGCCTAGTGGTGGGAATATATGTGTACACCTTGGGACACACTTGCTAAAATTTAGCCATTTTGTTCCCTACACTTCCCATAACCGGCCAAGGGATCCTAAGTGGTCTCGGGCCTTTCTTTTCGTGTCGGGATCACTTAAATGCTCGTAAAAATCAACCGTAAAATTTACCCCAAAGTTAATTAGCATTTTTATTCACTTTAAAAATACTTTCCATAACTAAAGTATTACACATGACAAATTATTCACTTTAACCCCCTTCAAAACTCAATTTGGGACATTAACCGACGAGGCGAGTCGACCTCGATTTTCCTTTTTTTTTTTTCCGTCATTTCTCAAAATCTACAGGTCAAACCACCCGTAATACACATAACACAATAATAACTTTCAAAAGGGATTATTAAGCACAATAAACCATAATTCATCACATGTCTCATAAAATCATCACCGTCGACACGGTACAAAATCTAAATAAACTGACAAAAGTCAAATAGTCAAAGGACTATTAATGAAATATTCAGAACACAAAAAGGGCAAGGGTTACATTCTACCCCCCTTAAAAGAATTCTTTCCCCAAAATTCAACTACTAACATCACTAAACAAATGCGGGTACTTCAATTTCATCTGATCTTCACGTTCCCACGTGAATTCAGGGCCACGTTTTGAATTCCATCAAACCTTGACGATGGCAATCCTACTACGCTTCAACTTCTGAAACTCTCTTTTCAAAATTTTCATAGGCTCTTCCACAAAATTCAACTTAGCATCAACTCAAATCTCATCCAAAGGCACTTGCAGTGTTGGATCAGCCAAACACTTCTTAATGTTTGACACGTGGAACGTGTCATGAACACCGTTCAACTCCTCAGGCAATTCTAACCGATAGGCCACATGGGCCTACCTTTTCAATAATCTCAAAAGGTCCAACAAATCTAGGTGCTAACTTCCCTTTCTTCCCAAAGCGCACTACACCTTTCCAAGGCGACACTTTGAGTAAGACATAGTCACCTACACTAAACTCTAGAGGCTTCCTCCTTTTATCAGCATAACTTTTTTGGTGATCACGCGCAGCCTTAAGTCTATCCTTAATCTGTGAGATCTTCTCAGTAGTCTCTTGCACTAAATCAGGTCCTATCAACTGACCTTCCCCAACCTCAACCCATATAATTGGCGAACGACACTTTCTACCATACAATGCCTCAAACAGAGCACATCACACACTAGAATGATAACTATTGTTATATGAAAACTTAACCAATGGAAGATGAACATCCCAACTTCCTCCAAAGTCCAGGACGCACGCTCTAAGCATGTCTTCTAAAGTCTGAATAGTACGCTCACTCTGACCATCGGTCTGAGGGTGATAAGCCGTACTCATGTCTAAACGAGTTCCTAATGCCTCTTGCATTGACTGCCAAAACCTTGATGTGAAACGACTATCACGATCTGATATAATCGAGATCGGCACACCATGTCTAGCAACTATCTCATTCAAATACAATCTAGCCAACCTTTCCATCTTATAATCCTCACGCATAGGTAGAAAATGAGCAGACTTAGTCAATCGGTCCACAATAACCCAGATTGTGTCATGCCCACTTACTAGTCCTAGGCAACTTAGTCACAAAATCCATAGCTATTCCTTCCTATTTCCATACGGGAATCTCAGGTTGCTAGAGCAAGCAGATGGCCTTTGATGCTCAGCCTTAACCTTTAAACAAGTCAAACACTTACTAACATACTCAACTATATCTTTTTTCATTCCAGGCCACCAATACCTATCTCTTAAATCGTAATACATCTTATCAACTCTTGGGTGTACAGAGTACTTCGACTTATGAGATTCATCCATTATCAGGGTTCTCACCTCACCCTTCAAAGGTACCCATATTCTATCCAAGTAGTACAAAGTTCCATCACTTCTCTGTTCTATCATCTCATCCAAACCTTTCTACAATCTTGCAAACTCATCCACAGTCTCCTTCTGAACCGCAAGTATCCTATCCTTGATACTCGACTGAAGGGTCATATTCATAGTCTAACTCTCTTAAGCTTTACTCTTTCCTTTATACTCAGGGCATCAGCCACCACATTCGCCTTACCAGGATGGTAGCGAATTTCACAATCATAATCACTAAACAACTCTATCCAACGAAGATGTCGCATATTCAACTCTTTCTGACTAAAGATATGTTGAAGACTCTTATGATCCGTATAAATGACACTCTTTGTCCCAGACAGATAATGTCTCTAAATCTTAAGTGCAAACACGACCGCACCCAACTCCAAATCATGGGTGGTATAATTCTTCTCATGAATTTTCAACTGCCTAGACGCATAGGCTATCACCTTACCTTTTTGCATTAACACATAACCTAGTCCTATCTCGGACACATCACAATATACCAAAAAGTCTTCTAGTCCACCAGGGAGAGCTAGAACAGGCGCATTACAAAACTTATCCTTCAAGGTTTGAAATGCCAATTCCTGTTCCTCATCCTAATCGAAAGTCTTACATTTCTAAGTCAAGATAGTAAGAGACTTAGCTATCTTAGAAAAGTTCTCAATGAACATACGGTAATATCCAGCCAATCCTAAGAACGAATGAACCTCAATCAGAGTTCTAAGGGCTTTCCAATTCTTAATAGCTTCAATCTTACTAGGGTCTACATGAATCCCATTAACATTTATCACATGCCTAAGAAACTATACTTCTCTTAGCCATAATTCACACTTAGAAAACTTAGCATACAGTTTCTCCTTTTTGAGCAGTTCCAAGACTAACCTTAAGTGTTCTACATACTTCTCTTGAGTCTTAGAGTAGATTAAGATATTGTCTATAAATACTATCAGAAACTTATCAAGATATGGCCAATAAACTATATTCATCAAATCCATAAATATTGTTGGTGCATTAGTCAGACCAAAGGGCATTACAGTGAACTCGAAATGTCCATAACGTGTTCTAAACGCAGTCTTTGGAATGTCATCCTCGTGCACTCTCATCTGATGGTATCTAGACCTAAGATCTATCTTCGAGAAAAACTGTGACCCTTGCAGTTGATCAAACAGATCATCAATTATAGGAAACAGATAATGATTTTTAACGGTCAACTTGTTCAATTATCTATAATCAATGCACATTCTAAAAGAACCATCCTTTTTCTTCACGAACAACACCGACGCTCCCCAAGACGACGAACTTGGTAGAATGAAACCCTTGTCTTGGAGTTCCTTGAGTTATCTCGACAACTCCACCAATTCAGAAGGTGTCAAACGATAAGGAGACTTTGCTACCGGAATTGCTTCTAGGATTATCTCAATCCGAAACTCAATTTTCCGAATAGGCGGTAATCCAGATAGATCATTTGGGAATACCTTAGGAAAATATCTAACCACTACAATCTCTTTTTATTTCTTAACACCCATTAAAAATCTCATTTTCTCTTCTGGTCTCTCTCCTAATACTCTAAGCACCTTGTCATCCGGTAGTGGTATCCTTACTACATTCCCATGGCAAATTATTTCAGCTTTATTATCAGACAACCAGTCTACCTATAATCACATCAAAACTCCCATGTCCAAAAGGTATCAAATCAATGTCAAAGACGTGACCCTCGATTTCTAGTTTGCAACCCTTAATAACCTTATCAATCTCTACTAGCTGCCCGCTGGCTATTTCAATCTCATATTTGAAACCTAAGTCGTTGGGCTCTAAGCCTAACAGAGGTATGAAGGTAGTGGAAACAAAACTATAGTCGGCACCAGAGTCAAATAAGGTAGTGGCAAAGTGCTTGTTCAAAGTAAACGTACCCATCATAATGTTCGGATCCTAGCGAGCTTCCTTTGCTCCCAACATGAATGCCCTACCCCTAGCCTGGTTCCCTTGGTTTCCACGACCCTGACCCTCGTTATTAGCAACAACTTGGTTTGGACGGTTTCCTCTCGGTCCTTGTACCCTATTCCATCTAGGACAAGCTGGTCTAACATGGTCGGTACTACCACACTCATAACATGCCCTAACAGGTGGGTTTCTAGCATTGACAAGATTCACATTCCTTGTATCACTTCTAGCAATCCTTTCCAATACCCGGGCGGTTACAGTTGTAGCATGTGCGACAAGGTCCACCGGGTGCATGGTAGGAGTTACAGGTGGTACACTTGAGCCAAGTACCCATATTCTCTCTTCTTACAGGGTTCACAGTATTAGCAAAAGCATTCATAGTCTTGGTCCTCTTATTATCATCCCTTCTATTCCTATTCTTGCTAGGTTCCCCCACATTTCCTCTCTTCTCAACCTTTTTAATTGTTCCATTCCTAACAGCCTCATCAGTCAGTGCACCAGAAATCTGCACAGCCTTTTGCATAGACTTTGGCTCCGTTGCTACCACCATCATACGGATTTGTAGAGCAAGGCCATACACATACCTCTCAATCATCCTACTCTCAGGAGTTACCAAATGTAGAACTAACCTAGCCAACTCATGAAACCTATCAGTATACGCAGCATGGCCAGCCCCGACCATGGCGTGATTCCACAACTCAGATTCTAAATTTTGCATCTCATGACTAGGACAAAACTCTTGTATCATCATACACTTAAAGTCATTCCATGACATACTAACAACAACTTCCCGACTTAGCGTGCGGATCTGAGAGTTCCACCACGTTAAAGCCTTACTCACAAATGAACCAGCAGTGTATTTCACCTTTTGGTCAATACTACAACCACTCATATCATGCACAGATTCCATTTTCTTAATCCAACGAGTGAGGGCTACAGCACCTCCCTTACCATCATATTCCTTAGGGTTACACGCTAAAAATTCCTTATATGAACAACCTACCCGGTTGCCATTCACTATCACATTCCCAACGTTCCCCTGAACGTTCTCATTAACCACATTACCATTCTGATTTCCAACATTCCCTTGGTTACTAACCTGGGCCAACATGGCGGGTAAGAGGTTTCGCAATTGCTGGGCAATGATCGTTGGGAAGTCGGGTGCACCCCCATTGGCTCCCCCTACATTCCCATTAGCTCCCTCTACACCCCCATTAGCTCCCCTACCTTGGTCATTACCTCGACCATTCAATTCATCAACACGCTCATCATTACCTTCCCTAGGTCTTCTACCCCTTCCACCTCTACTAACCCGTTCACCCATTCCCCCTCCTAGTGATTCGGCAGCAGGCCGGCCAGCACTTCGGGTTCTCATCCTTGGCGGCATTATCTATACGAGGGAGAACATGGGCAACGTTAGGTAAGTGGGAAGACTCGCACACATTCATCGAATATCTTACTATACAAAACCAAATATACGCGCAACACCACCCTACGGTGTCAACATCGA
Organism: Tanacetum coccineum; assembly: GCA_026074375.1. NCBI lineage: Eukaryota > Viridiplantae > Streptophyta > Magnoliopsida > Asterales > Asteraceae > Tanacetum > Tanacetum coccineum. Next base: position 15,687 of record BQNB010071757.1, read on the forward strand.
TTTGTGTGAACAACAATACCAAGTATGAGTGAGTTGTGACACGCTTATAATTACGTTGGCCACCGTACTTATATTCGCATCCTTTCCCATTCATATTCAATATTGAGCCCACTCATTTCAATGACTGACATAACTAAGGCACCAAACCAAGAACACACAAAGGCACACCAAAAGCGGAACACCGCACACATAGATCCTATACGCAACTAAACGACGGATCTTAGGTTATAGTCTAGGCCAATCCACCTAGTTCTCTATAACCTTGGCTCTGATAACCAATATGTCACACCCCGACAATGGAGGAAACTCGGGAATGCAACATAATAATCAATCATAACACAAGGTACAAAAATAGAGAAAACTACATTACATAAACTCCAAGTGCTATGAAGCCCATCAACCTTGAACAAACTCAAGTGATGTCCCAAATCGCAACTAAAATCCACAATCTCTTACATTTATTCATATGCCACAACAGGGGGAACCATAATCTAAACTTATTCCAAAACATCCGAAACTAAAATCAAACAACAAGCAAGCAAGACTTCAAACGAAATTCCACATGGGATACTTCTAAGTCTGCTATCAATCACCAAACTACTCTTCTTTCACTTCACCTGAAAATGATACTCGAAAACGTCAACAATAATGTTGGTGAGCTCGTAGGTTTGACCTTAAACCCAAAAGTTGTGCCAATATTTCAACAAGTAGGTACAATAGTCTATAGACAGTGAATATAGCAAACAACCTTAGCAGCAACCGGCAAATCCAATAATGATATGTTCCCCTACACACCTAAAGGGCCTACCAGCTGAGCCTAAAATTAGGGCAGGATCATACACAAACCTGGGTAGGCGTACCCATCCGCTCCAATAATCACACAAATACCAGGTAGGCGTACCTATCCTCTCCAAACAATCATTCAGCACATAAAATTCAAATAGCATCATAACACATATCTTGTCCCAAAAACACAACCACATTCGCACAGATCAATTCAAAACATTTCAAAACACATTTGAGTATCATTTTCCTCAAACAAAAACAGTAAAATAGGCTAACGAGAACTCACCTCAAGCAAGCCTTTAGCAACCAAATCTCAATCACACAAGCAAATGCAACGACGCCCGCACACGAACTAGTCCAGTTAATGTCCCAATTTAATCATCCAATTCCAAAACAATCTTCACGTTTGATGCATAGAGTTTAGCCATGTTGTACAATTACTCAAAACAATTTAGTGGTGTGATGGTTGACTACTTAACTCCACAATCATATCAATCTCATTCCTCGATAATACATACTTATACTATTTAGCTTAAATGGATAAGTAATATAATAAATATTTATAATTATTAATTATAAATATATCTCGACAAGTCCATTCGGTACACCTTAGTCACTTCAAAATAATCATTATACGGTTGAAAATGAAATATTACTCATAATAAACACTTTAGAGAAGTTTCGAGAAAAAATATATTTTTTGTCTTTTAGTGAATTTATTAAATAAATAAAATAAAATAATTAAATATTATTTTATTCTTTAAAATAAAAAATCACATTTTTAAGAAATTTTCTAAGTATAAACTTTTTACGAGATTTCGACATGACTCGTACGTTTATACAACGTTTTCCAAGGTTTCAAAAACCTTATTTTAACAATTTATCACAAAATACGACACTTTTCCCACAAAATTCCTAAAATCTCAATCGTTAACGCTTACCAACATGTTTTTCCCCAAAATATCGTCATTCACTTCTAATAACATTTCCACCTTCAAACAAGTACCATCAAAATTCTCAATACGACTACATAACGATTATTCATACAAGGGTATTCATTAGACATAAATAAGTCCAAAATACAATTTTAAGTCCCAAACCAAGGTCCATTTTAAATATTATATGTAAAACATCTATGAGAAATAATTCGGAACATATAAGCCCTCCCATTAAGCCACGGCTCAAAAGACTTATTAGGCCTTGATCCAAAAAACTTCAAAATAAACGTATATTCAAGCTTTTAACGTGAGCCCATAAGCTCCAAAATATATTTATGAAGCAAAAAAATAAGCTAATAAGCTACGTATCGCATTTGGTTATCACCATAAACTAATAAAATAGTCCACAAAATATGACATACTTGGGTAATAACCAAAAATACCCTTCTTGTATCTTCCCCTTTTTGTCGTAAACTATTAAGCCCAATATAAACTATTCGAGCTAATAAATAAGCCAAAATAAGCTATATACAAAATAAGCTACATAGCAAATATATGTTTTTCAACCATCACGACCACAATATCAAAACTATCAAAACCTTATCCTTGTTTCATTTTATTCGAACCCCAAACGCACCCTATATGTCCATTTATAAACTTTTCGCTTTCGATTTTAAACGATCGGGCGGTACAACTAACATCTATGCATCACTAGTAACCCAAAAGGACAAGTAAAATTTAAATTTTAAAAGACTTACAAAAATGGTCTTCAAAATAAATTTCGACGCGAACCGGACAACCCAAACGTTGTTTAATGCTAACCCGTGCACTAGAATCAACCCAAAACTCCAAGACTCTTCATGTTTTTTTTATCAAAGTTTAAAAAATAATAGTGTGTGTGTATGTGTGTGTGTTAGTTCGGACAAACCAAAATAGAGAAAAGAAAAGAAAGTTTTTGGTGTGTGTAGATAAAATGAATATGTGTGTGTCTTTGCTTAAGTTATAAGCACAATTGGTACAAGAGATGGACCACACTTGCTAAAAACTGCCACCTTGTCTTCCACAAGCTTTGAACCGTGTATAAGGAATCCTAGGGCTCGGGAGTATTCGTTTTCGTATCGGGATCACTTAAAAGCTCGTAAAACTCAACCGTAAAATATTCCCCAAAGTTAATTAGCATTTTTATTCACCTTAAAAATACTTTTCCAATAACTTAGAGTATTTACTTGACATATTTTCATATTAGACCTCCCAAAACTCGTTTTGGACATTAACGGACGTGCCGGGACTCGCTTTTCGGCATTTCTCAAATTTCATGGGTCAATCACCCGGAACATAAATAACCCAATAATAACCTCTAAAAAGGATTATTATACACGATAAACCATCAATTACCACGATTCTCATAAAATCACCACCGTTAACACGACACAATTTTCTAAATAAATTGACAAACGTCAAATAGTCAAGGAACTAAATTAGAATATTCAAAACACAAAAAGGGGCAGGGTTACATTCTACCCCTTTAAAAGAATTTCGCCCCCGAAATTCGACTACTTATCAGCACTAAACATATGCGGATACTTAAGTTTCAGCTAATCTTCACGTTCCCACGTGAATTCAGGTCCACGTTTTGAATTCCACCGAACCTTGACGATGGCAATTCTACTCCACTTTAACTTCTTAACCTCTCTTTCTAAAATTTCCACAGGCTCTTCCATAAAATTCAACTTAGAATCTACTTGGATCTCATCCAAGGGCACTTGCAGTGTTGGATCAGCCAAACACTTCTTAAGGTTCGACATGTGGAACGTGTCATGAACACCATTCAACTCCTCAGGCAAATCTAACCGATAGGCCACTGGGCCTACCTTCTCAATGATCTTAAAAGGTCCAACAAACCTAGGTGCTAATTTCCCTTTCTTCCCAAAGTGTACCACACCTTTTTAATGTGACACTTTGAGCAAGACATAGTCACCTATACTAAACTCTAGAGGCTTCCTCCACTTATCAGCATAACTTTTCTGACAATCACGCGCAACCTTAAGTCTATCCTTAATATGTGAGATCTTCTTAGTGGTCTCTTGCACTAACTCAGATCCTATCAACTGACCCTCTCTAATCTCAGCCCACATAATCGAGGAACGACATTTTCTACCATACAAAGCCTCAAACGATGCACACCACACACTAGAATAATAACTATTGTTATATGAAAACTCAACTAATGAAAGATGAACATCCCAACTTCCCCTGAAGTCTAGGATGCACGCTCTAAGCATGTCTTCCAAAGTCTGAATAGTACGCTTACTCTGACCATCAGTCTGAGGATGGTAAGCCGTACTCATGTCTAACCTGGTTCCTAATGCCTCTTGCATTGACTGCCAAAACCTCGACTTGAACCGACTATCACGATTAGATATGATCGAGATCGGCACACCATGCCTAGCAACAATCTCATTCAGGTACAACCTAGCCAATCTATCAATCTTATAATCCTCACGCATGGGTAGAAAATGAGCAGACTTAGTCAATCGGTCCACAATGACCCAAATTATGTCATGCCCACTACTAGTCCTAGGCAACTTAGTCACAAAATCCATTGCTATCCCTTCCCATTTCCATTCGGGAATCTCAGGTTGCTGCAGTAAGCCAGACGGCCTCTGATGCTCAGCCTTAACCTTCGAACAAGTCAAACACTTACTCACATACACAGCTATGTCCTTCTTCATACCCGACCCCCAATACCTATCTCTAAGGTCATAATACATCTTATCAGCTCCTGGGTGTACAAAGTACTTCGACTTATAGGCTTCGTCCATTATCAAGGTTCCCACATCACCCTTCAAAGGGACCCATATTCGATCCAGGTAATATAACGCTCCAACATTTATAAGTTCAATCATCTCATCTAAACCTTTCTATAATCCCGCAGACTCATCAGACACCTCCTTTTGAGCCGCTAGTATCCTATCCTTGATACTCGACTGAAAGGTCATATTTATAGCTCTAACTCTCTTAGGTCTCACTCTCTCTTTCCTACTTCATGCATCAGCCACTACATTTGCCTTACCAGGATGGTAACGAATTTCACAGTCATAATCACTAAACAACTCTATCCAGCGACGTTGTCACATATTCAACTATTTCTGACTAAAGTTATACTAGAGACTCTTATGATCCGTATATATGACACTCTTTGTCCCATACAAATAATGTCTCCAAATCTTAAGTGCAAACACAACCGCACCCAACTCTAATTCATTTGTGGTATAATTCTTCTCATGAATTTTCAGCTAACCTAGACGCATAGGCTATCACCTTACCTCTCTACATCAATACACAACCTAGTCCTAACCCGGACGCATCACAATACACTACAAAGTCTTTCGATCCATCAGGGAGAGCTAGAACAGGTGCATTACACAACTTATCCTTCAAAGTTTGAAATGCATTCTCCTGCTCCTCACCCCAATCGTAGGTCTTACTTTTCCGAGTCAAGACAGTAAGTGGCTTAGCTATCTTAGAAAAGTCCTCAATGAACCTACGGTAATACCCTGCCAATCCTAAGAATGAACGAACCTCAAACGGAGTTCTAAGGGCTTTCCAATTCTTAACAGCTTCAATCTTACTAGGGTCTACATGAATACCATCTTCATTAATCACATGTCCTAGAAACTGTACTTCCCGTAACCAGAAGTCACACTTAGAAAACTTAGCATACAGTTTCTCTTTCTTAAGCAATTCTAAGACTAGCCCTAGGTGCGCTTCATGCTCCTCCCGGGTCTTAGAGTAGATTAAAATATCATCAATGAACACTATCACAAACTTGTCTAGATACGGCCTACATACTCGGTTCATTAGATCCATATATACCGCTGGTGCGTTAGTCAAACCAAAGGGCATTATTGTGAACTCGAAATGTCCATAACGAGTTCTAAACGCAGTCTTTGGAATGTCACCCTCATGCACTCTCAGCTGATGGTATCTGGACCTAAGATTTATCTTAGAGAAGTATTGTGATCCTTGAAGTTGGTCAAATAGGTCGTCAATCTTAGGAAGTGGATAACGGTTCTTAATGGTTAACTTGCTCAGCTCTCTATAGTCAATACACATCCTAAAGGATCCGTCCTTTTTCTTAACGAACAATACCGATGCTCCCTAAGGCAACGAGCTTGGTCGAATGAAACCTTTGTCCTAGAGTTCTCTGAGTTGACCCGACAACTCCTCCAATTCAGAAGGTGCCAAACGATAGGGAGACTTTGCAACCGGCATTGCTCTAGGGATTAACTCAATCCGAAATTCGATTTCCCAAACAGGCGACAATCCAGATAGGTCATCCGGAAATACCTCGAGAAAATCTCTCACTACTACTATCTCTTCTTGTTTATGTTCCTTAGTCCTAGCACTCATCAACTGTCTCACCTTCTTTTTCGGTTTCTCTCCTAATACTCTAAGCACCTTTCCATCTAGTAGTGGTATCCTCACTACTTTCTCATGACAAATTATCTCAGCCTTATGGTCAGACAACCAATTCATTTTTATGATCACATCAAAGCTCCCACTTCCAAAGGGTATCAAGTTAATGTCAAACATATGACCTTCTATTTCTAATTCGCACCCCTTAATAACCTTATCAATCTCTACTAGCTGTCTTAATATCATAATTGAAACCTAAATCACTGGGCTCTATGCCTAACAGAGGTATAAAGGTAGTGGAAACGAAGCTATAGTTGGCACCAGAGTCAAACAAGGTAGTGGCATAATGATCGTTTAGAGTAAACGTACCCGTCACGATGTTTGGGTCCTGACGAGCCTCCTCTGCTCCCAACATGAATGCCCTACCTCTTGCCTGATTCTCTTGGTTCCCACGACCTTGACCCCCATTAACAGCCATGACTTGGTTCTGATGGTTTCCCCCTAGTCTTTGAGCCTGATTCAACCTAGGACATGTTGCCTTGATATGATCGGCACTGCCACACTCGCAATAGGTTCTAGCAACTAG
>BQNB010071758.1:0-26051 GCA_026074375.1 Tanacetum coccineum
GGCACAGCAAAGAGATTATATGAGTACCTTCATCAAGAATCAAAGCTCATGGAAATTGACTCAATTAAAGAAACTTACTTTTGATGAGCTCAAGACTGAATTTGAAAAGCTGGTGAAGAGTATTGAAAATTTTGTGCCAATGGAAACTGATGAAAGAGTAAAGAGACAAGGTGTTCAGCTGGAGCAAGGATTTTCAAAGAAACAAAATACCATTGAAGAGGTTTCAGTCTTAGAAGAAAGTATTACAGAGCCAGTAATTGCTAAGGAAGAAGAAATTGAGAAGTTTGTAAAGAAGAGAGGTAAAATCAAGAAGCAAAAGGCAAGGAAAGGAATACATATTGACAAGACTGCACAGGATGAAAGTGAAGAAGAAAGGGAAGCATTCATGAAGGATAAAGTTTCAAGTGCTTCATCAGAATCTGAGACTGGAATAGATGCTATTCCAACTGCTACAAAACCTCCTAGTATTGTTGATTGGAAGATCATTCCTCAATTAGGTCAAAATGCTATTTATCAGATCATAAGAAGAGATGGTTCTGATAAAATTTATATGAGTTTTGGAGCCATACTTAAAGACTTTTCAAGAGATGATCTTACAGAGTTGTACAGATTGGTGATAAAGAAGTATGGAGCAAATAGACCTGAAGAGATGTATGACAGAGTACTTTGGGGTGATCTCAAGACCATGTTTGATCCACCTCTTAGTGATGATGCAATCTGGAGTTTGCCACTTCAACAGAAGATGGTTAATTGGAGGTATTATTCTTCTTGTGCAGTACATTGCCTAACATTGGATGCATCTACTATATATATGTTAGCAGATAGAAAATATCCTTTGTCAAAAGATGCTTGCCAAATAATGCTAAAGATGAAGCTTCTAGATGGAACAATGGATGAAGTTTGCTATCAACTTTTGAAAATGATTGAGAAGCAAGCTGGATTAAGATTATAATGGGATTCTCAGTAGCTAAAAGTATGGTTTGGGTATCTGGAAGCTGTAATGGAGTTGAGAAGGATTGTTTAAGTGTTGGTTTAGCAACCACACAACAAATGGTCATCAGTTCACCATGTCTAACAGACATCAAGAACTGGCTAGTCCAAAGCAAACGGCTTTGGTAAAGACTTCTCAAATCCGTTAATGGTTGACAGTTTACCAAAAACTGTATGGTAATCAATGCACCATAGTGTTGCACTAAAGCATTGGCTACTCCAAAGCAAAACACTACTAGTTTAAAGGAGATTCAAATCCGTGTTGATATGGATGTTGATGTGTTGTTTGTTGTGATGTGTGGTTTGTTGATTGTGTGATCGATTTTGTTTGTTAGCTTGAATTTTTAGATTTGCTAAAAAAAAAATATAAGGTTTTATCATTGGCACTTGTTATGTGCAATTAATAGCTTTTTATTAAAGTTTTTTTTTTTTATAATTTTACTATAATGCTCATTATTTTTGACTGTCCCATAGCAAACGGCTCCATGTGGTTTAAAGTCACCTTATCAAATACGTTGAGATTTTTTGTTTGATTGTCTTTTGATGGCTGGTAGTTAGTTTTCCAAAAACTACCCAAGCCTACGTTAGTTGGATTTGTTATGTTGTGTAGTTGTGATGAAGATCGAAAAGACAATAAAGACTAAAATAAAAAAGAAGTAAGGACTTCTTAAAAAAGGTGTTTTGAATACCAATTCCTCAAAACTCAAGCTATAGAAAACTGAAAGAAACTCTTGAAGTTACAGTGAAGTTCAAGTTTGGGGAGGATTGTAGGAATTTTGTATATCAGTCTTTAATTCTGTTTAGTGTATTTTAGTTAGTTCTGTAGTTAATAGTTAGTACTGGTTTAGAAGGTTATTGTTTTTAGTTAGTACTGGTAGTGTTAAATATTTAATACTGGTTAGTAATAGTTAATGTAGTACTGCTTACGCAGAAAGGTAAAAGAAATTAGTTTAGAGTTTAAAGGATATGCATGTGATATCTTCAAGAAAAGGATATGGACTTTTCCTTTATACGCATTTTGTAAAAAGGCCATTGGTTTTCCTTTGTCTTATAAAGAAAAGTCACCATCCTAGGCAGTATGTTATAGGACCATAGAGGCATATTCAATAGTTCATTGTTTAGTGATATAGTTTCTACATAGATTTGTAGAGATAAAATAGTAATCATAGTGTGTAATCTATAACTTAGGCAGCAGAGATTCAAAGTTAATATTTTTATTAAAAGTTCTTTTGTGATTTTTAATATTGGGTTCTCTTCTTAGCATTATTGATTAGATTCCGCATAATATAATTCAATAAGTTGTTCTAATGCCTCAGTGTTTCATTCATTGTTGCTTAGTTTAGCTAAAGGGGGATAGGGACGCATAACACATCTGTGCAAAGATATTAGAGGATCATCATCTATATCCTGTATCTTATCCTCCCCTGATTTCCTCTGGTTCTTTCACCCTTTGATAAGACACAATTACTTTTCTTGGAATTTTCTCTTGAATTGAAAGCTTTTTTCCAGCGGATGATTTCACCTTTCTTTAAACAATTTGAGCACACAACATTCCCTAGTGTTTGTTTGGTCCTCCATCAACTTCTTTCGCCTAAAACTAGTAAACCCTGGTCACCAAGTAGGTTAACAAGTTCCATCAAATTCTTTGAGTTGAGTTTTGTATATACTGGCCCCCCTCTGCACTTCTTTACATGTTACCTTCTAGGGAGATGGGAGGCAGGAACTTCATAGGACCTAGGTTCGCCTCGTTGAGGAATGAGGTCGGTGAGTAAGAGTGGGTGATTGAATTGAAAATGGTAAATTGAGGTGGTGATGGATGTATGTATTGAATGAGGAGGTGATTATGTATTTGACAAATGAATGGTGGTGTGATGTTTGGAATAGGTGGTCGGTTATGGGGCATGTTCTGGATGTTTGTGGTACCAGTCCATTCATATTTTATTTCAAAACAGGTGTTGTGCCCCCCCCCGGGGAGGATTTGGGATTTGTGGTGTGGGATATTAATAGGGGATTTAGGGTTTTTCAGTAGGGTTGTGCTTGGTGATTTGTCTGTTTGCTGATCCTTTCACTTGATCCATTGCTTGTGGCTTTGCACCTAGCCAAACATAGTAGGCAGCAAAGCAACAGCAAAAAATCAAGCGCAATGCATAAGCAAGCAAGCAATCAGCACAAAATCAAAGCAACGGCAGCAATAAAATAAGGCCAAGCAAAAGAGCAGCAGCAATCGTTTACTAATATCCCCTTGCTTGCATAACCCCTTTTCATGGTTTGCAAAAAAATGCACAAAAAAAAATGCTTTTTGGTCCACAGGGGTCTCAAAGTTGGGGCTCTTATATTTACGTTTGACTGTATGTTCAGGATAGGTATTAATATTTTGGTCGGATCAGAGCATATAAATTTAAATTGGGCTTTTTTATAAAAAAATTCTGGATACAAATTAAATAAAAATTTTGTCATTAATCTCCATGTTATGAACCATTCCTCAAAAAAAAAATCATTTTTAGAAAAATTATAAACCCTTATTTATTACTAGATAATAAACAGATTAAAATAATGCAAAAACTAAACTAGCTAACAGAGAGTAACTGACCAAAAATTGATCTCATCCACCAGAGGGACTTTAAGGCTTTTTCTCATTAACCTCATAAAATCAGTGTTGTTTATTTCAGGTTAAACTAATAATATGGAATAAAAATTTCCCACCAATTTATTATACAAAATAATAATAAACAAAAAAAATATTATTAATAAACAAAATATAATTAATAAATACAATAAACCCTATACCCAAATTAAAAACAAAAAAAAAACTAAATAAATACACAATCAATAAATAAAAATATAATTAATATTAAAAAAAAAACACCTCAATATTTAAAGTTAATCGGTGTTTTAAATTTTTTTGATTATTGTTAAATTTGTTTGATTTGTTATTATTGTCGTTTATTTGTAAATATAAAATAATTTGGTTTTTTTTTAATTTTTTATGTTAAGGGTTAAAAATACAAAAAATTTCCTTTTTTCACAAATAAGTTAATTTACCCTCAGGGTAGTAGTAGTAGTAAGTAAACCCATACCCTCATTGTGGCTAATCCAAAGGCTTTAGCAATTATATTTCTGCACATCAAGCATTTATAAATTATTTGTTTCCTGTTGCATCTTGCCCATTTGAAGTTTACTTTGACAGATGCCTCAAGTACCTCTGTATAGTAATTGTTATACTCTTAGAGTCTATAGATGTAACATAATTGTTGAGTTCCTTATTAGCAAGTGTTTCTTCTGAACTGTCGTGTTGGACAGTTTTGCCAGGAAAGGTATTGTTTTGATTGAATCCATCTTTTGAATTAGGGGAAGTCTAGTTAGAGTCCCATAGATAGTAGGATTATTCATGAGGTTATGGCTCATAATTTCCATACCTGAGAGATGGAACTTTATGAAAAGAACCACTTCACACCCTCTGTTAAAAGCCAACACTTTCATTTGGTTTCTTCAGGGGATAAAATGTAAGGAAGGGGAAGGAAAGCGACATAAGAAGCGCCATTTATTTTATGCTTTTTTGTCTGAAAGACGAGTATCTCTGAGTACTTTAGGATTGGCCCATGTTATGACACGTTGGTTGAACAAAAGTCGCGTAAAGGAATTCAATTATGTATTGTGCCGGGTGGGTTTGATTTGTTTGATGGTGTAGTTTTGAGGGGGGTTTTTGGTATGGGGGGGTGGGCGGGTTTTGCGGGGTTTGACTTGTGTTGGCCGGGTTTTTTGATCGGGTGGGGGTGTTGGGTGGGTTTTGATACGAGGTGGATATGACTCTAAGTTAGGTAGGGTTTAGCAGGATTTAGAGAGAAGAGAGAGAATGTGGGAGTGAATTGAGTTAAGAAGAGGAGAATTGATGTTTTTTTAATCGAAATACATATTACATTAATTTGAAATAACAGGGGTTTCTTATTGGACGACTATAAACCCTGAACTATAAAAGAAGTTTCTTTTTTTTTTAGAGCAAAGAAAATGGGATATAAGAAATTATATTTTATTAGATAAAGTGCAGTAGTTTTCCAAATAGGATAAGAAAACCTACTTAGAAGTATTTGCGCCGTGTAAAATATAAAATTAGTAAATAAAATAAAAATATAAATTAAAAAAAATAAATATGCGTAAAAAATTAAAAAAAAAAAAAAAATCTCTAACTATTATTTTTAAATAAAGGGAAAAAATCAATTTTTTTTACCTCACCAGCACGTTCGGGTCATTCTTACCAGACTTAACATTTAAGCCTTTACCTAGAGGTGAGTAGTAATGAATAAAGGTCTCTACAAGAGGATTTACATTATCTTTAATTAATCTACAAGAATTAAACTTATTAGTACTACCAGGAATTTAACTTATAGGACTACCGAGTAAATTTTATTCTAGTACTTAGTACCCTTTACGTTTCCATATATCGTGTAGAATATTTGCTGCACATAAAATTGCTCTGCACAACTTTATCATCCTCCAATTCCATGGCTAATCCTGTATTAGTTAGTCAAAAATCTAGTAATAAGGAAAATGCTACTTGTGTAGAGAAGTGAAGAGTAACTTATTCTATTGTACTTATACTACAAAGTTTTTAATGACCCTAGGCATGTTTTATGTTTTAAGAGAAGGACTTACTTCATTTGTTCTAATACTGTTCTATTTTTCCTACCCGTTTTGGCTTTGCTTTTGTTGTAATTCCAAGCGCGCTCCACTTTAAATGTTAAACTGGGGGGTGTCATCAAAGCCTTTGGTGAGGAAGGGTCTGCTACATTTTATGATATCAGTTGTGAATACTTGTTATCCTCTATTAGTTCTCTTCTCATAACAATTCTTATATAAATGGAATCAAATCTTAATATTTTGCTTTGGTCTTGAATGAGACAGGGATTCTTGATAACACTTATTAGTGCTTCATTACTTAATATGGATTTTAATTTTGGTGTTTATGAAATTGAATCCATAATCCATATCTGATTCTTTATCCATTAATACTTGCCACAACAAATTTGCCAGCTTTGCAACATATTCTGCTATCAGTTGTAGAATTTGCCATATTAGTCTGCTTCTTGCATTGCCAAGATTATCAATCTTCTTTAAGAAATTGACATCCACCTGTTGTTGATTTTCTGTTAAGGCTGGCTCCTTCATAATCACTGTCTGAGTAAGCTTGAAGTTCAAAAGGTGAATACCTAGGATACCATAAACCTAATTTGGGTTGATGTTTGAGGTACCTAAAAATCCTTTTTAGTGCATTTAAGTGTGAAGCTTATGGAGTGACTTGAAATTGAGCACAGGCATAAACAGCAAACATGATGTCTGGCCTTGATGCAGTCAAATACATTAGAGAGCCAATCATAGACCTGTAGACATGTACATCTCACTACACCTATCTTCATCCCTTGTACAGAGGCTTATGATCAATAGGATTTTTGTAGTTGTTTGTAAGTTAAAGTACAAAGTTAGTAGTAGTTGTTCTGATAGATAAAAAATCAAACTTCTTTAAGATGTCAGCTACATACTTATCCTGACTAATAAAGATTCCATCAGATTGTTGCTTCACTTGAAGTCCCAAAAAAAAAAAAAAAATAAGAAATTGGTTGTAGTTCACCCATGGAAACCTCATCTGGAATCTTTTTTCATGCATACATTCTTTCAAACTTGTTACACATAGACTGTAACACCCCCCCTAAAAATGTTTGTCGCAGCGGAAATAGTCAGGGGGCGTTGCGGGCGTTTGGCGTGGGGCGTTTCTGGGCGTGGGCGGTACTTATAATACATAGCACAAGATACAAGGGAGAACGACCTCTAAATGTGTTGTTTGTAAAACAATCTCGTTGATTTTCTGAAATCAAAAATAATAGTTTGTCCATTGAATTGCATTCACCATTGAAAACTTGAATGTAAGAGGACTCCATTGCACACAAATTATCCAAGCAGCTATTCACCTTGAGAAAAATAATAAACGCTTTTTTTAAAAGTGTAATTAAAGTTAGTGTGAGTTCATAGATTTGTTTTAAATATGAATGTATGTTTCAACAAATATAATTTATTCCACTGCTGTCATACAGTAGTAAGTAGTACATGTGGGAAAAGATTTATAATGTCCATGCACACGACCCCATTTTAGGTACAAATGTACCAATCTTATCCCAAAAAGATTTTTTATAAATAATGCATGACAAATTTAACAGTCACCAAAGTGTTCTCCAAGTATGTATGTGATCGGGTGGGCCCTTTGTATGTAGTCCCCAAACATGATCGACATGTTAAAAGTTCGTTTTACCTGGTGGAATAAGTCTTAATCACACAGAACAGGGGGGACATTGTCAATCCCGAAAAAATAGTCTATTTCATAACCTACTGCGGCTGACAATCATGCTATAACGTTCGTTTTGTCCCAAAAATGATAGCTAATCACTCGACAGGGGGAATTATCAATCCAAATAAGATTATTTACATAACATTCGGTTTTGCTCAACCTCCCCCAAGTGATTTACGTTCTTGACACTCGTCCTGTGTTGAGACGGTTAGCTTGTTTGTATGTACCCGATCTCGGGGCAAGTGTGATGATACAAAATAATGTATGTTCATCATTGGGAGTCCCATCTGCAACACCGGGCATTGTAACGCTTGTTGGCCCCGCAAAAGGCCAGACAAAATCGTGATCCGGAAAATCCATTTCAAATGTAAAGTATGCAGTTGGTGACCAAAAATAAAGTCAAATAATGTATCCCATAGCGAGCTATGCAAATAAGTATGTAAACCAATTTGAAATCAACCATGTAAATGTGTTTGTAATGAATTGCAAAATCAAGTATGTAAACCAAGTGTGTAGAATAGTATGTAAAAGATATTGTAAACGAATATGTAAACAAGTTGTATTGAGCATGTATTCTCCCCCGAGATTTGTAAAGTAAATGTAAAACAAGTGAAAGAGGGGCTATAAACTCACATCGATGACGAAGAACGATTGGCGGGAATGCGCACATTAAACGCCAGACAAAACGGAAACTGGAACGGCTCGACCAAGAAGTTGCAACTAATCTTAACGCCTAGTCCCACTAGCCTAAGATAATGTATTTGGGTTTCCCGATGAATGGTTACATCAACGCGACTCGTTGATAAAATATTTAGATTTCCAAGTTGTAATAGTTTGGTGGTTGGTTAAATAAATAGTTTGGATATATACGTAAAGTGTGAAATATATATTCTGTATATATGACACATGAAAAATAACCCTTATATAATTCATACCGTGAATTATATAACACGACAAGCATCCCAGTGATTAATGAAAAGTATATAATACCTTGCAGGTATTATATAGTAAGTGCGAGTAAATAAATTAAACCAATTAGTTTGACACCAATTTCATTAATAAAAAGACTTGGAATAAAAGTAGACACATGCCTTAACGTTATTAATTATACAACCGATGTTTGTAACAGTTTATAATCATTATAAAATATAAATAATATTTTGTAAAATATATTTCGTTTCTTCGATGGGTTGCGTCTAGAACAGTTCGTCTCATTGTAAAAGTATAGTTTTCGTTCATTGGTCGGGTTATTTTATAATACAAGTTAATGTATCTTTAAAATATAGTCTTGGAGTCCCCTTTATCGGTTTCTAAAACAATAGCAGTTCTAGTAAAACATTACTAAATATAGAAATCTATATAAATTTCGCCATGACCTTTCCGTTTATAAAACGATCCCAAGTCGAACGACTTTGTTGCAAAATCCACTTTCCCAATTTAATTTAATAGAAATCATTTTAACATTTCAAGGGTGTTTATTAATTATCGTTTAATAAACATTATTTCCATATTGTAACTTCGTACGAATCATAGTATTTTATATTCGTCCGCAGTCTAATATAATGTATCTGAAAAATAATAATTTATCACATTTATTTAACCAATTAACCACCGGTCCGATTATAATATTTATATCAATTCTTGGTATATTTTTATTAGTTAAGATTATATATTCCAAACGAACCCTCGTTGTTCCCCTCGTTGATCTTGAGCTAAACCAAACGCACCCGTTTGGCAATTCAGCCAAACCATACAATCCCCTTTTGCCTAAAACCCAGACCCAAACGCCCCTTGGTGATTTCTGCCCCAACCAAACGCACCCCTTGGTGCCACATAACGACCAAACGCAGCCTCTCTGCTGCTGACCCGGATCCCAAACGCACCTGATGCGTTTTAACAACCAACCCGAACGCACCCTATGCGGCCAAACGCACCCTATGGCTGTTCGCAGCCATGCCAAACGCACCCTAATGTGCTTATAACTAAATCAAACGCACTCTGTGCCGCGTAAATCACAAACCAACGCGCCCTTGCGGTGGTTCACGGCTGACCCACGACGAACGCACCCTTTTCAGGTGTTAAACCACCGGGACAAACGCCCTTTGTGGTGTTATAAGACAACCCAAACGCACCCACCCTTGTGGTGCGGCTGTTACTCTAACCGAACCCACCCTTGTGGTGTTATAAGAACCAAAACACACCCCTTTGGGTGGCTGTCGACAAACAAACGCACCCTTGTGCGTGCTATACACCCAACCCGACGCACCCTTTCTTGTTAAAACACAAACCAAACGTACCCCCTTATGTGGTGATAGCCACATAAACATACGCACCCCACGGCTGTGGTGGTGGCGTGGGTTCGGTGGTGATAACGATGATAATGAAGATGGTGGCGGTGTGGCTGTCGTTGGAGAGGGGAGGCAGCGGCGGTGGGTGAGTGGTGGTGATAGGGAGGCGCGTGGAGGAGAGTGAGTTGGTGGATCGGATAGATCGGTAAATAAGGAGTCTTTTTGGTGTTGGCCGGAAAAGCCCGCCGGAAAACTTTTCCGGCGGCGGCGTGGTGGCCGGCGGTGGTCGGAGGGTGGCCGGATATTGGGAGAGAAGATGAGAGGTGTGTGTTATACAAAAGATGGAAATGAATATATGAAAATGAAATGAGATATAAGATTTTATATATATATAAAAGAAAGTGAAAAGTCCCCCATAGTCTAGGGTTCATTTTGTAACATTTTTAATATAGTTTTTATAGAAGCGGCTCGGGACTCATTTGAGCGACTTAACGGATGATTCAACGCACGAAACTTGCGCCATTGTTTTTCGAATCATTTTTCTGATAAAAATGAGTATTCACTTGATAATATTTCATAAATATATTATAATATTTAATAAAATATTTGTTATTTATTTTGTGAACCGGTTACGCATTGTCTGAAGTAAAAATGGATTTTAACTCGAATATTCGCGTCTTCAATAAACGTCACTGAATAAAATGCTAAATAATTTATTAAATATTCTCATTTAATAAAACGTGATAATTAAATGTAATTTAATTATTTTTGTGTTTCTAAAATCTTGCGAGGGCATTTCAGTCACCTTCTGACTGTTTCCGGGTCTCGGTCAAAACTAAAAAGTTGTCAGAAATGTTGTTTTACATCAAATTGCTTTAGAGTCCGAATAATGAAAACGTGCTTTAGATGGTCGTTCTTATAAGTCCAGCCAGACCCTAAAAGTCAACGATTGTAATCGTCATTCAAAAATTCGAAAATTCTCGGATGTTACATACATGGTATCAAGAGCCAGTTTAAAGATGAAGAAAAAAAAGAAAAAAAAAGGTTTCGTTTGTTCGCTGTCCAGAAAAAATATGTTAATTTGGTTCTCCACTATTGTTAGCAACGATAGAAAAGAAAAGAAGGTACGGCAGCATAGAGTGATCTAGAAGTTTTTTTTTTGCCAAGTATCAATTGGATAATGGTTAAGAAAAAAGAGAAAAAGAAAAAAAAATAGGCATGTTAGTCAAACCTTGTTAGAAAAGATTTCATTTGATTGGAAGATATGTTTAGTGACTTGATAGGTTATTATAAATTGTTTATTAATTCAATTTGGTGTGCATGTTTTTTGTTTTGGTCTTTTGGATCTTGTTTTCGTTAAAATAGACTGCTCGTCGGAATATTTCTAGGGGATTGTTATGTTAAAGTCATTAAGGTTTTTGGTTTGCAATCGGATCTGGTTAGGTATCAATTGTTTTTTTTGGAATTGATAGAATAGATTGAAATATTCGTTAGGATTAAGAACAGAAATAATAAAAGAGAAGCATATTCTGGTTTGATCGGTATTAATTTCAGTAAGATAAATAAAAAAAAAAAACTTCAATTGTTAGGATTTATGGTAGTATTAGGTTTAGTTCAGAGAGTTATGTTTTTGTTTTTTATTGGTATTTGTATCCGGTTCTGTATAATAGATTGTATTAGCATTTGATCGGATCGGTATTTAAGTATTTGTCAAGGGTTTCGATTGATTTGTTTTTGGGGAATTTTGTATAATTATATTTGCGTATTCTGCTTATTGGCATTGAATCGGTATGTGGCTTTTGGATTCGGAATTGGTATTGGCATTAGTATTTGCTAATTTAGCAATTTGTGTTTCGCTTTATTTGGACATTAACATTCGTATGGTATTAGCACATTGGCCATCGGTATTCGCTTTTGGGCATCGGTATTCGCATTTGGCATTGGCCATCGGTATTCGTAATTGCCTCCGGCATTCGCATTGGCATCGGTTTTTTTTTTGTATTGTTCGGATTGCATCGGATTGAGACTTCGTCTAGCACTGAGTCTGCACTTTGGGACGCTCCGCTCTGTGTTTTTTTTCCAGTTTTTGTTTTATGTTTGGCAAAACTCCTCTAATGTTCTACCGCTGCGTCATTATGAGTTTGGAAGGGGGGTTGTAGCTAATAAGCTATAGGCCCGGCCTCCATCTTGTTTTGGCCGTTTAGCCATTTCTAAGGTATTCTCTTTGTTTGTTTATAAATAGGTCTTGTATTCTCTATTGTACTCAATCAAAAAAGTTTACATTTGTTTCTTTAGTGTTTACAATTACATGATGATGAAGTAGAGGCTCGTTTGGTATGATAGAATTTCAGATATTAGAAATGAAGCAGGGATGTGAATTTCCTAGGAAATGAAACTCCATGTGAGAAGTTTATTGAACTTACACACTGTTTGGCAGCGATCCTCGAGAATTGAAATATAAAATGTAATCAAAGTAATACTTTTTTTTCTTTTTGAAAAGACATTTAATAAAAAAGATTTTTTATACTATGATGTTACCGTAACTTCTTTTTCGCAAATATGTTTCAAATAAAATATATAATTTATCAATTATAAACAATTTGTAATCAACGATCCATCATTCACGTGAATACAAATAACTTAAAAAAACACAACCAAGAGAACTCATTAAATAAAGTTAAGTAAATATAAAAAGTTAAAAGGCTAAACACGATAAATAAACGAATGATCGAGGTGAGGGTTAGCATGGCAATTATTTAACAAGGCGAACGAAAAAGTCAAACGTAAAAAAAATCTCATTTGTTAAAAAGATCGAATTCTCATCCGGGTATGAAAATGTTTTTCCCAAACAATCACAGTGGAAGATGAGAATGAAAAGTTATCACATAAGTGACTACTTCTCTCAAAGAATTCAAAATCCTCACTTTTTTTTTCTCTACCAACCAAACAATGAAAATAAAATCAATTTTATTTCACTTCCTCTAATATTCTCTAGGCATCAACCAACATACCCTAGTTGATGATTGTGGCAACCTAGATTTTAGTTATATAATTTAACTCCTCATAGTAGAAAAAAAATATAAATGTTCTTTTATAAAAAAAAAGTAGAGCTAATTCTCTTTTTGCCCTCAAAGATTTTGGTGTATGCATCTTTTGCCTTAAAAAATAGTGTGTTCCTCAAATGCCCCAGAGCGACCGGAGCGACCTAATTAAAAATTATTAAAAGTACAACCAAAAAATATTTTTTGTGCTTTTTTGTACTTTAAAATTGTACTTTTTTGTACTTTTAATAATTTTTAATTAAATCGCTCCGGTCGCTCTGGGGCATTTAAGGAAGACCTTTTTTTGAGGCAAAAGGTGCATACACCCAAATGTTTTGGGGCAAAAAGAGAATTAGCTCAAAAAAGTAACTACGTAAAGACAACCCAAAACAAGATCCAATATAACATCTTCTCCATCATCATAGGTTCATAACCGTCATTTTTGTCTCTTCACCCTCATCTCTCAAAGAGCTTCATTCACCATTATATTCCTTTGATCTTCGAGAGATTAGGTCATAATAAATGGATGCAACCGACGTTAATCCATGGGGTAAATCACCAAAGAAAGTCGAAAATAATACAAAATCCAATAAACTTTCAAAGAATGTGAGTCAAAAATTCGAGACGACAAAGGTGGTAGCAACCTCGGGCGCTAATAAAATCAAAGCAGGCGTCTCTGCCGGTGTGAATTGGTTAAAGATCAAGTACCATGCACACAAACTAGCCAAAAAGAAATAAATCCGAGGCTTGATTTCATAAATGTGTAGTAAATAATATATTAGTATACCATTTGTCCTTGATTCGATATGATTAGAATTGTTTTATCTCCTTATTAATATTGAGATTTAGGTTTCGGAGACGTTTGTTTGATTTGGAGGATATATAGAACAATCTACGATTGATTAGGTAATACGCGTGGTTTGATTATCCGTTGTTTGATGATTTTTATGAATATTGGATCGCATAAACGTTTTTTGGCTGAAGTTATTTATGATCATGATCCCTATTTTGAGTTCATGTTGTTTTGAACCATGCCTATTATCAAATGTGTTATTTAGGATTTCATTCTATAATGCTACGTAAATCAATATTTCGTTTCTCAATATGGAAGATATATTATTTTCTTTCAACTAGCTAGGCATATTGTAGAATTTCTGAATTCCTAACATAAGTGACTCGAAGATTTTGGTTCTTATATGATGTTAGCTTTAATGTTGTTTAGTATTTTTTTTTTTTCTTTATGGACCTAGAAGTACTGATTATGGGTCGGCCCAGTGACGAATTAGTATCTAGTTTGTACAATCAGATAAAAAGGCTCTGCATAACTGCATATACGAGTTATATTGCATCTCCTTTTCATTTTAATAATAAAACATGTTTTGATTATTAAGAGAGATTGAATGCTGCTATATACTTAAGTGTTTAAGCTAAATCTTGATCTAATTTATGATTCATTTTCTAATGGGATTTTGTATTAATAGTTCTGCGGTAATAAATATAATATTATTCTAAAAAGCGGGGGACAAACAATGAGTCGGCCATCTAACGTTTGAACCGCAAAGTGTATAGAACAGCTGCTACATCTTGATTACTTCAAAATTGTTATATGCCCCCTTCGCATTAGTTTCAACCCACAAATATGATTAGGTCAAATATAATTTTAAAAGTTGAATAAGTAACATGTTCATAACGATTCAAAAGCCATGATTATTTCTTAAAACGTGTTACTACGTTACCTTTCTATATCTAGTTTAAACACTTGTGTACTTTGTTTGGGGCTAATGCCTATTGATGTCATGGATTTTGATTTATTAGTTGGACACCTACGACCACTACCTCTTATCTTGACTAACATTTGTGTCTTTCCATTTTCGGTAAGCAGTACACATTTTAAAGTCAGTCTTATATTATGGAGTACTAGAATACTGCATAAGTAATATTTTTAGTTATCTCAACCACAACAAAATAAGAAAGTGAGTAGGTCAAGGCTGATGATACTAAACCTAGAATAGTCAAAATATTTCATCCATCTAAGAGATCAAAATCCATGAATTTCTGAACTAGAACTAGAATCGAGTAAAATGAAGTTGCAAATTTCAAACCTGAAGGCCCCATGTGACTCTATGAAGTCAACTACTTTGTGGAGAGTGGTGAAGTTGGTCCATTTTGGTCATCAAATGTTGTTTAGGTGAACCACTACGTTTTTCTCACTAGTCACTAGTACTACGCTTTTTATTCTGGTATCCTCGACCCAAGAAACCATAGATTGTATCATTTTTCATTTTATTTATCATAGATGAAATGAATCATATGTACCAAAAGTCCAAAACCATGCACACAAAGACAGATCATAGTGTTTAAGGCCTTAATTAGGCAATGAAATGTGATTCTGTATTATTTAGGAAATACAAATTTCTGCAATTGCTAAAAGAGAATAAAGAAGTTGACAAATGCGAAATAACAGGAGGAGGCTAGAAATAGTAAATGAAGAATGTATATCATGACTAATTCATATCAAGTCGTTAACATTCTGAAACATTTTTATAATTAATAAACTATCACAACTCCAAATTCTATGCTTGTTGTCGCGTAACGAATTACTAAATATAACGATGAGCAATGTTCGTACTTCGTAAGTAATTTCCACGAGCTTAATCTTGTTCTTGTTCTAAACAATTGGTCAAGTAACATATATAAAAATTGAAAAATATATAAATATTGGTTTTACTTATGAAATATGAGGTATATCTAATTTTGACTATGTCTTCTCTCTTCCGACTTTTATATAGTTGTACAGATGATCTGATAATGACACTTTCCATAGTTTATAGAGTAATTGTTAACAGCACAACATTAGTTTATTAATTTGATTATGCCTAGTTAACTAACATTGGCATAAGTGGAAAATACTAAAATGCCCTTGTATGAAATCCTCCAATTTAACATTTTCCAGAAAGGAAAGATGCCACCAACACCAACCTCAAGAGTCAAGGGTATCTTTGTCATTTTGATAAAACTCGGTTCTGTTCAACATGCACACGTCTATTTGAAATCCTCGTAGACATGAAGCAGACGTAGCTCCCTTCTTTTTGGGTGTGAAGCAGTGTCAAACCAAAATACCCAACAAGCATTAGCTCTCCCTGAAAAGGAGGTGATCCATCCGCACCTTCCAGTACGGCTACCTTGTTACAAGTGTGGTTTTAGTCATCATGAAACAGAATATAAAAAAAGTTACGCGTTAAAATCTTCACAAGGGCATTTTCGGAGGAAAAACAAAAGTTTAAGCTCCTCCTACTTTGAACTTCCTAGATATTTAAAGTTAAAACTCCAATTCAATCGGTTGTAGCTCGACTAAGTTACAATTCCCACTCATTCAATCCTGACAGATAAGAAGTTGGCCTTGTAACCTCCAAGGTCATTATAGTCATACGGTCGTTGATCAAAGTTATTATTGCTTTAGCATCGCCTAGCATCTTGTTAAGTTTTTCTGCATTATATAATTAAAATTGCCTTGGAAAAGGATAGATGAGTTGAAAACACACAAGGGTAAACTACATTAGAAAGTAATTAATTAAAATTTGAAAATTACACAACACACAAGGTTATTTTAGTCATATTCTGACACAAATATAAAAGCCCGGGAATAAGTCGCCCAACCATTTCAAGAAAGAAATTGAAATAGCCCAACTACTATGGTTGAAAGTGTCAGCAAATAACCATATAGCCAAAAAAACCAAATCCAAATTGCTTTAAGCCAAAACAATACAGTTACCAATCACAAATTATTTTTCATAATCTCCTCCTTCTCTGCATTTCAATGGGTATACCCATCCAAGTTCCGCCATTATTCTTGTTAATATTCTTCGTGTTTACATCTTCTTTCGTTTCTCAATCATTTTCCCAAGCCGTCCCTCAAAACATTCAAGTCTTTTATCCGTTCAGCCTTCCTCCTCCCCCTCCTCCACTTCCACCAGCACCGTCACCGCCACTGCTGCCTCCACCACCACCATTTGTAGATACTGATACACCAACTCTTACTCCTCCTCCCGTCACCACTAATACACCCCCGTCAAAGTCGTCCAATAAAACAGTTGCAACAGCAGTTGCTGCGACTGCAGCAAGTACTTTGGTTTTATCAGCGTTGTTTTTCTTACTTCTTGTGAGATATAAACGCTACAAAAAAGAAAAGAAAGCACCAGATTTACATACTGTTACTAATAACAGAATTGCCCATGATCCTGAGCGTGATCAGTTTACACGATTCGAAGGGGTCAAAGGGATCATTGTTGATGAAGAAGGATTAGACGTTCTTTATTGGAAGAATCTTGATGATGATGATGGGAATAAAAAAACAATCTTTAAGAAAGGACAGCCAAGAATTCATCCGAATGAAGAAGCAAAAGTTATGAGCATTGATCATGATGAAATCACGTCAAACCAATTTAATGTTCAAATTCAGGAAGTTCCGCTACTCAGAGGAAAATCTTCATGTTCTCACGTTTGGCCAGCGAATGATGAAATCAAAAGTCAAAATAATGCTCCACCTGTTATGAAACAAGAAATCATGATGAGAAGTCAACTGTCATCACGCTCTCCACCACCTACACCACCACCGCCACCAACACCACCAGAAACACCTCCTCCTCCACCTCCACCACCACCTGCGGCTGCGGTGGCCAGGAAGAGTCATGTGCCTCCACCATTGTTGCTGCCTAAATCAGGCGGTTTGACTTCATCATCTATACCAGCACCATCAGGCCAGGTCAAACTTAAGCCATTGCATTGGGACAAAGTCAACGCTAACACGGGAGAACCCACGGCTTGGGATAAGTTAGATAAAGGCTCTTTCAGGTAATATTTCATCCTTTGTGCAGACTAGTAACGTATGCACCTAAATGTTTGTACAGAAACGAAATAATACTTGTCATTCCATACCAATCAGCCCTAAGCGATATAAAAATTATCACCATTATACAAATCTAATGTGAGTTATATGGAAATTTAGTTTCATATCATCGGCAACTAATTTAGTTTTCCTTCTACCGAATTTGAAATATCTCAACCCTTTTAACAAGAAATCATTTTGGTCTATTTACATTCTACTTCAAATTTGAAAAATATCTTTATATATGATTATCTGATACTCACTAATTACACAATATCACATTAATCATTATCGAAATGCAGGTTCAATGGAGATCTCATGGAAGCACTTTTCGGAACCGTTGCTGTAAACAAAAAATCACCACGATCAAATGGTGCACCAACTCCACGAAACGATCTGAAATCACCAGGCCCGCCTTCTCAAAGATTCATCCTTGACACCCGGAAATCACAAAATATAGCTATAATCATCCGATCATTAGTTGTTTCCAGAAGAGATATCATTGATTGCCTCATGGAAGGCAAAGGTTTAGACACAGAAACCCTTGAAAAACTCACTCGAATCACCCCTACAAAAGAAGAAGAAGAACTCATTCGCAACTATGATCACGACATCACAAGACTAGCTGATGCTGAATCTTTCTTGTACCACATCTTAAGAGCTGTACCCTCGGCTTTTACTCGATTCAATGCTATGTTTTTTAAGTTGAATTACACCTCAGAAGTATCTCAAATCAAGAAAACGTTACTGACACTCGAAACTGCTTGCAAAGAGCTTAAAACTCGTGGGCTTTTTGTTAAACTTCTAGAAGCCATTTTAAAAGCCGGAAACCGAATGAATGCAGGAACTTCAAGAGGAAATGCTCAAGCTTTTAATCTAAATTCGCTTTTAAAGCTATCGGATGTTAAAAGCAGTGATGGGAAGACCACTTTGCTTCATTTTGTTGTTGAAGAAGTTGTTCGGTTAGAGGGAAAACGCTGCATGATAAATAGAAACCACAGTCTAAGAAATAGTACTGTTGGATTAGCCAGTGATGAATCTAGAGGAAAAGATTACATAATGCTCGGGTTGCCTGTTGTAGGAGGAGTTAGTGCTGAGTATACTAATGTTAAGAAAGCTGCTGGTATTGACTATGATTCGCTTTCTAAGTCATGTTCAGGGTTAAGTGATCGTTTGGCTGAAATAAAGAGAACTATGGAAAGATGTGGTAATGATGGTGGCGGACGTGGATTCGTGAGGGAAATGGAGAAGTTTGTGGAAGGAGCAGAACGAGAAATACAAGTTTTAAAGAATGAGGAAGAGCGGATTATCGGGCTAGTGAAGATAACAAATGAGTATTATCAAGTGGGAGCTTCAAATGATAAAGGAAAGAAACAGTTTCAAATGTTTGTGATAGTTAAGTCTTTTCTTGAAATGGTTGACAAGGCTTGTGTCGATATTGCTATAAAACTACAGAAGAAAAGACCGAATGGTGGACAAGAGACAACACCAGTGTTGCCACCAATGCCCACATCACCGAACCGCCCGTCCGTTAAGTTTCCAGTATTGCCAGCGAATTTCATGAGCAGCAGTTCAAGTGATTCAGAAGATGATTTATAAGTAAGCAAAGAAAAAGTACAGGAATATTTGTTTGTCGACTTATTGTGTGTATTTGTAATGAGGAAATCAAGTGTATTGATATAGAGTTCATTCTTTTTAAAATTCCATGTAATTCTACTTTTCACGGCACAGATGCACATCAACTACAAACAGCATATCGGCTTCAAAATTCCCTAAACTTCCAAAACTTAAAGGGACAATTTAAAGTATGTCAAAGCAATGAGATTGATACAATCAGAAAACATTCAAGTCCTAACTGAAAATGATAATGATTCAAATTAAAGGTGTAGTTCAAACTTATGTGAAAGCATACATGCTAAAGAACGCTAACTGCGACAGTCGATACTAGTCTAACTACACGAAATAAATCATCTAACAATGGTCGTTGTGTTTCGCTTATTTTTTGAGCATTTGGGCTTATTTAGATTTGGAAAAGCACTCCCTTTTACTACTAGCTTATGAGCTTATCATATCGAGCTCATGGCTTATTCAAGCTCATAACCTGTTCAAAAGATATTATGGGCTTTTCTAAATCAAATAAGTCCATAAGCTCAGAAAATATGCTAAACCAAACACACCCATGAATCAAGAAAATCAGATAACAAAACTGTACAAACTAAAAACTGAACTAAATGCACAATTTAAACTGAAGGAATTCAAACTTAATCTTGCAAAAATGTACCTTAATCTTGCAGAAGGAGGTGAAAACTAGAAATGTGGAACTAAACTAGTGTTTGTGTACTAATAATATTCACCAATCAAACATCTCATAATTGAGGCAAAGAGGTTGTCTTTGGAACCTTCCAAAAATGATATAATCACCTAATCTTCTGATTTTATTAGATTTTCAATACCTAACAAAGTAATGTAATGATTTATCACAGGGGTGGAGGAGCCAAAATGTAACGGTAGAAAAAACAAACAAAATCCTTTTGGTGAGAGTTTAAATTACAAAATTCAACATATACTTTAGAAGAATTACACAACAAAATTTTCTTATATCTTCTTATATTATAAAGAGAGAATTGCAAAAATGGTCCTTGTGGTTTGGCCAAATTGCACGTTTGGTCCGTCCAGTATCGAAAGTGCAAAAAACGTCCGTCTGGCGAACCTTTGGTTCCACTTTTGGTCCTTGGTCGAACTGAAATGACCAAAATACCCTCGTCTTCATCCTCTTTTTATTTTCCTATGAATTTAAATTAATTTTAATAAGAACACAAAAAAATATCATCTTTAAACCCATTATCCAAAAATTCATTAACTTTTTCATATCATCATCAATCTTCTATCACATGCTTTAAAAATAAGCTTATCACAAAATCAATCTATTAACACAACACATCCAACAAATTAATTATCCATCCACCATGGAAAAGGAAGCCTCCATCTGGGTTGTCACCTGCCAATTTTGACTTTAACAAGTCATAAGAAAGAATTGTAAACCTAGTGATCGAGTTAATACTTTTGGTCTCATCAATCTTTCGATAATTGGTCTCATAAATCTTTTGATAAACCAACTGTTTTTAGGGCACCTTCATCAACAACTTCATCTTCCCGAGATTCAGGTAATTGGTCTCATCAATCTTCAAAACTCACTCTCATATTCGGCAACCGTTCCTCTTTGCAATAGCTTAGAAAGTGCGTATCTCGCGTCTTGATCACTGCCGTCCAATGCCACGAACCGTAACTCGAAGAAAAGTTTTTTTTCGGCCGATGAATAGTAACCCTCGATGAATAGTACTCGGTCAATATTATCTAGTGAACAGTACCGTGAATAGTGATCGATGAACAGTACTAGTGAATAGTGATCGATGAACAGTTTTCTTTTGGAAACCCTAATCGAAAACCTCTCAACGAGAGCACCAATTGATACGACCCTGTTAGGGGGTGTATCGGGATAGAGCACCACTTCAAGCGTACGCTGGCTCCGTCAGAAAATAAAAAAGAAGATTGGAGATTTGTTTTGATCTTTAACTTGATTGATTGATTAATGAATGACTCGGTATATATACCGAATAAAATACATGGCTTGGATCACAACATTGGTCGTTAATGTATGTAAGCTTTGATCAAGTAAAAGATATTTAACGAAAGGTCGTTAATGACTTAACAAGATATTTAACGAATTAACCTAAATCGGACTATGAAAAAAACTTAGTTGCCTTTTTGTGTTAGAAAAAAAATCGGATATCTTGATTGAAAATAGATCATAAGTGGGAAAAAATCACCAAATAGTAATGAACTTTCATTAGTGTTCCAATTTACTCACTCATACTTTTTTAGGTGAGGTTTTACCACTCAACTTTCAAAAGTGTTCCATTCCTATGTAATTTATAATTTTTTGTAGCTATCTTTGATGACATGGATATTTTTTGGTGACATGGATATATTAGTTGGCTAAACAGAAAAGTTTCCTTTTTGGATGTCGATGTTGAACTGCTTTTATTATAGATTAATTGTCAGTTTTTTTTACTCAAGCTGATCATATGATGATGACTTCTCATGACCTCACAAACGGAGTTCTCATATTAAAATGACTTTTGTTGCGGACAATAGATAGTCATATTACTTTAAAAGACAACTCTAAAAAACTATTAAGATTTATAAAAATATGTACTTCAGCTTTAGGAAAACTAAACTGCATAGTCCTATTACTTTAAACACAGTATGACACAAAACAAGATCGTTTGAAAACTAAAAACACGTGAAACAAAGGTTCAAAAAAAGCTTGTATAGTTCCAGCCAACAATAAATTCTCAAAATAGTGACAAAGTCCACTTCATCATAGTTGACTTTCCTAATACGAATGAAATTATTCGACCAACCATTCATCACAAAACCCAATCCCACTTCGTAGAAGCTCTTTCACTTGTTGGTGCAACAACTCTTTTAGACCTACCTTTTGGCCTCACATCCTTTAGTGGTGGGTCAGTTTTCTGTTTCTTGCAAGACCTGCTATTGTGACCTTTTTCGTAACACTTTCGACAAGTCATTTTCCTTCCAAATCCAACATTTGCATTCTTTCTATCTTTCTCACATGCACCTCTTTTCCGATTAACACATGGCCTACCGGGCATTCGTCTTTCTTTTGGTGGTAGAGGTTCAATGTCGTCTGTCTTAGGCCAAAAAGAACTATCTTTCAAAGGTCTAATATGATATTTATATGCTTCTTTAAACATGTCCTTCTTAAGCCATTCACAAACATAAGTCTTTGGGTCCTTGTTGAGAAAGGCCAATGCAGCAACTGTATGAACGTAAGGTATGCCTGACAACTGCCATGATCTGCAACTACAAGTTCTTGCTCTAATGTCCACCACAAATGCATTGTATTCATTCCTTGCTTCAAATACATTGTAATCACTTGGAATCACACTCCAATGCCTACACATAAACAACTCACGTTTATAGCAATAAATATACAATCATGATTTTAGTAAAGTACGCTTTTCATTACCTTTGTTCAACTTTAATGTATTCTAATCTCTTCCTGATTGAAGGGCATACTTCATGCTCTAATTTTTCTGCTTTTTCAGCCTTTTTAAAATTTCGTAGCATAACGTACGTTCTAATGTCTTCTAACATAGTGATGATAGGCTTCCTTCGTGCAAACTAGACATTCGTGAATTAATGCTTCTCGATCATGCCACTTCTCAAAAGGATGTCACTATGCCCTATCAACCTCATAAAATGGCTCTTGACTAATATTTGGATTTCTTTCATAAAGATGATTATATGCATTCATTGCTGTTGCTTTGATTGGATTCATTCTGTCCTCAAAAATGTTGCTCGGTTGTTGATTTGCTGCAGCCCAAATAGGATTTCTTGAACTGCAGCCCAAGAAATTTCTTCTTAAAATTAGCTATATATGTCGCAATTCATTGTGTTTGATCAGCATTTGGGTATAATTCGATTCACAGCTTCAACAATTCCCCCCTTTTAACAAATGCCAAATAACTTTAATACTTTTATCAGCTAATCAATAATGAAAATTATCTTGACCACAATATATAATTGCTTCACCCATTGTTAATAATTGTGTATCTTGATGACAGTAGCCAACTTTAATACAAAATAATAACTTGATGACACTATAAAAATTTGATAGTAGCTTGACAGTTACTAGCAAAAATTCTAAATATTCTGGGCTAGACAATTACTAGCAACAATTGTCAATATTCTGGGCTAAGAAAAGTAAAAAAAGATTAAACAAATCTTAATTGAGTTATACGCATTAACCCGAAACCCGAACAAGTCTTAAAATTATGTCTGTAACCCGACCCTAATAAGAGATCAGGTTAATCGGTCTAACCCCGAATAACATTATTACGATTTTTAATAAAAAAGTTCACGCCTATCGTCCTATGCTTAACAACATGCTGCAATTTTTAGTATATGGTTTAACCATCATTATAAAAGCAAGAGCATACTTTTAGCAATGCATATCAATATATCAGTATCGTTATAATATAGATGCATCATGTGAAGTCCCAATGAAACGGATCTTCTTTAGCTTGTTAAAGCTTAGTTAACTTGGATAAATCCAAACTAACTATATGAGAAACAATGATTGTGAATACTACAAGTTATGCGGAATCTAACTTGCAATACTAAGAAGAACAATGAATACTAAACTTGAATATATTGATTGCAAATATTCTGCCTAGGTTACAGAATAACTAACTATAAATTGATATGTGTTTGCTGTGAAAATTGATATCTCTAACTATGCCGTAGGGTTCCTTTTATACACTAAGGAAACCCTAATGGGCTTACAAAACGCGTCAAGTGATCATGCATATCTATTCCTAATATAACTCATGCATATCACTTTAGCAGTACTAACTATATAATACTAACAGTACAAAATATTAACTAACAGTACTAACTGAACTGGCAGTACTAACATTTGTACTGGCAGCACTAACTATTATAACTAGCAGCACTAATGACTTAGACTATTTTCTAAGTTCTTCAATAACAGCATCAAGTTAAACCAGCAGTACTAACTTCCAAAGCTAGCAGTATTAAATTGAATCAGCAGTACTAAGTTGTAGAAGTCCATAATTCCCAACAATCCTCCCCTAAACTTGATATTCACTATGTTAATCATCAAGTTTCTTCAGTATAAGCATCTTGATCACTAGGAGGATGTATCCAAACACTTCTTCATTCTTCTAGCTGTGACTTGATAAACTTGAGAAGCTCAAATACCATGGTGCTCTCAGCTTCAACTTCTAGCTGTTTGAATTTCGGTGGTCTTCAAGAGAGATATCAAGGTGTGATTTGATCCCACAAATCGTTTCAGTAGGTTTACAACATCAGGTTTACAAGTTCTCAGGTGTGACAGTTGGTAGAAACGTTTAGGGTTTTTGTGTTATTGATTTTCGGTTTAATCTACCTATTTTGGTTGAACTCAAATCTGTGAAATCCTAGATCAAGCTTCCTGATTTTTGGTACAAGACACAAGAGGGGGTTTTGGTATTTAGATCAGGTTACTTCGGTATACAAGTGTTGTTCTGATTATACGTGAAGCAAGGCTAGCATCCGGGCTCATTTGTTGGACGTGTTTGTGTGAGCACACGTAGAGGTGGAAACTTATCCACTTTGTTTCATTAGCATTTGATTCATCAAGAGGTTTTTCCTTTTTGTTTATTTATTGTGTGTTAATCATATTCACCATACTTGATCTATATCCGCTGCGTACTCGTGGTTGTTAATGGTTAACCAGTTATTTAAATTCCAACAGTACGTAAAAAACATGTTGCGATGTTGCATCACAGTGTATAGCTTGCGTGTTTAGAAAATGTGTCAGAAACTGAGACGTTTATTAATTGTCGAAAACTTACACATCCAATATTTATCTTCTTATAGAATATTGAGTAATTTGATTCCTTATATAAATATCAAATAAACTTACTACATGGACATCAAAAGATGAAAACTATATCAAAATAGATTATATTCTACCGGGACAAAAGTGTTTATTTGATGTAACTATACTTCATAACCACTAACGCAAAATATATTTCATCCGCTTAATGTCTAAATGAAGTTTTGCCAAAATTACTCAGCAACTTAAAGATGCAACTGTTAGCAATATGTGATATGAGATGACAATTGACAATGAAATGGAGTTGGTGTAGTAGTGAGCAGTAGGGGTATGGGTACATCCGTATATGAATTTAATCCGGCTATTTTTTTGCCTCAACTGCCCTGTGGTAAAAAGCCCGCGGAAAGTGGAAGGATGACAGAGTGCGAGAATTGCTTGCCTCAGCAACCTCCACAAGTGCAACCGTGACATTAATTAATCCGAGCCAATTCTATCACAAATTTGTTAAAGAAAAACATAACTGGCCTGCGTCTGGTCTTCATTATTGCTTAGCAAAAAATACGTCGTCAATCTTCCAGACACTTCATCAATCTTCATTATTGATAACTTCGTCAATCTTCCAAACACTTCACCCGTCTCTCGCTCGCTCTCTCTCTTTCTCTCAAATACGCCGGTAACACAGACAAAACCAAAAAAATGACCTGAAGTGTTAATTCATCACCAGTACTTGGTAAACAGTGATCGGCTTGGATATGTGGTGTGGTACAGGTTTTCGGGATTAAGAAGTTGGCGAGTGGAAGCTGAATTTCGGAGGTACTGTGTTCCAATTTATTTTGTTGTTGTTATGTGATTTACGTTCATTAGATTAGGTACGTGCTTATGTCTGCTGTAATTAGTAGAGATAGATGTAATATAAGGTAGTGTTATAGGGTACCATTGTGGATCTAGTTGTAAGGGAACGATCTTCTGTCATCACCAGAAATCAAGTCTCACATTTGGATAGACCAACCCACCAAGATGTTTGCAAGATGCTTTTTCTAGGATCGGCAATGGATTAATGTTACTCTGTTGACGCGCTAACATT
>BQNB010071759.1:0-29387 GCA_026074375.1 Tanacetum coccineum
ACCAGGTTCAGGATTTATCTCGACCAGGACCAGGCAATATATAAAAATGAACGGGGTTCAGGTAAGACGCCCAAATTCAGGCATGATTTTGACCTGGTCCAAGTTCAAGTGTTATTTTATAGAGGATCCAACATAGTTAAGTAGTTGAGGAAACATTCTCACCCGTGGCTAGATTTGAACCCGTAAGGATTATCCTCGCATTGGCTGCAATGATGCGGTGGATGGTATTTCAGTTTGATGTGAAGTCCGCGTTCTTAAATGGAGAATTAAAGGAAGAGGTTTATGTGCAGCAACCAGAATTTTTTTAAGTTCCAGGAGATGAACACAAAGCATAAAAGCTTGAGAAGGCACTATATGGCCTGAAGCAGGCCCCTCGAGCATGGTATAGCAAGATAGATGAATTCTTTCATTTGAATGGGTTTGAAAGAAGCTCAAATGAGCCAACGTTATATGTGAAACGAGAGGGAGCTGAAGATATTGTGTTTGTTAGCTTGTATGTGGATGATATGATCCACACAAGCTCATCTATACAACTCATCTTAAGATTCAAAGAAGCTATGATGAATTAGTTTGAAATGACAGACTTGGGGGAATCAAATTTCTTTCTTGGTCTTGAAGTCAAACAGACGAAAAACGGAATTTTTGTATCTCAAGAGAAGTACGCTCGAGATATTCTGAAGCAATTTAATACGAAAGGGTGATTGATGATGGTACAGGGATGGCAGATGCAAGGAAGTTCAGAAGTAATATATCTCACTCACACGCGACCAGACTTGGCATATGCAGTTGGTCTTGTATCAAGGTTTATGCATTGTCCAAGTAAACAACACTATGGAGCAACAAAGAGAATTCTTAGGTATATTGCTGGTACAACAACGTACGGGATTTGGTATGTAAGAAAAGAAAAGTTTGAACTGGTAGGCTATTGCGATAGTGATTGGGCCGGGGCAAAAGATGACATGAAGAGTACAAGCGGAAACTGTTTTATGTTTGGTTCAGGAGTAGTCACTTGGGCGTCGAAGAAAAAAGCTATTGTTGCCTTATCTTCAACAGAAGCAGAGTGTATCTCTGAAGCAACAGCAGCCTGCCAAGCTGTGTGGTTAAGGAGAGTGTTGGAATTCTTGAATCAGACACAGGATGACAAGAACGTGCAACTGTTATCTTTAGCGACAACAGGTCAGCGGTTGCGGAAAACTGAATTATACTAAGAAGACAAAAGTCGTTACGATTCTAATATCATATTGTGTACAAAAACAAGGAATAGAAAAATGAAGAGTAACCACTAGCAATGGCATACGCGACAGCTAAATCAACATGGAAATGATTATCTCGATTTCATAAGGGGATTAATATGAATCAGTTTATTTCACAGGATTGATCAGCTTAAACAATTAGTAGAAAATAAGTAACAACAATTTAACTAGGGCATTTCATCGAACACCTGGTGTGTGTTCATTAGATAATAAAAACAAAAAACCAACAAAAGTTTTCATTTCATCAAATGCTTGGTGGGTGTTGATCTAGAGATTCGTACCAAAAGCAGCAAGGACTAAGGTTGGTGTTTGGATATCCAGTGTTCATGTTTGGCTTGTTGATACTTTGTACATTAGATGGGCCAATGTGTAGCCTAGTCCCATTTTGTTTCCTAGGGGTGTCAAATTGTCAATCTGGTTATCGGTCGAGTTTGAGACTTATCAGGTCGGATCTATGGGGGTTTGAAAAAAATAAACACTAACTCGCAACCCGTCCTTATAAGGAATCTGGTCTATCGGGTTTTGGATTATCGGGTTGAGTCTATCGAGTGATCGGGTTACTTGCTAAAAGAAATAAAATAAAGGCAATATTATAGGATCTTAAGATCCCGCCAAATCATCGATCTTGATCTTGCAAAGACAAAAACAATCATAAGAAAGATCCTGATTTTGAAAACCTTGGTTAGTAGTACATGGGATGGGCTTTGTGACAAACTAAAAAGAAATAAAACTTTTTTAAATTTTTTTCTAACAAAAATACTCTTGTCATTATTAGGCATTTTACCTTACATTTTTATTTATTTGTATTTGTATTTTTTTACTTTTTAAATCAACTATTTTTCATTCATTAAAACTAAATATTATTAATTTTTATAAATATATGTTATCTGAAAATATAAAACCTATATTCAATTATTCCTAAGTGCAAACAACTTTGAAGTGATTATGTCAACCTCCTAAAAAAGAAGAGTTTTATCTGGGTCTATGTGACGGTGAGTTCAAACCCTATGGATTCATCGGCCAAAAGGTCGAAAACCATGGTTACCAAAAATATATTAAAATTATATTGATCAAATTAAGTTTACAATTAATTTTTTAGTCAATTTTATTTACGAAATTTAAACACCATCTTTTTTTGACGAATCAAGTCGACTAGGCCCCAAAAGAACATCACAAAACTTGAAAACTATGACCCATTGAGCCCACTTCATTATTAGCATCCAAATCACCATTGTACGTTGTACCCATTATACATTGTCAAAACACACAAAGATAATAAAAACTTATTTAAACCAAAAAAATGCAGACTTTTGCATTATAACGGATGCCATTTAACTGGCGAATCCGCTGGCGGGGAAGGTATCTCGTGCAGTAACGAGCACTTGGCGAGCTTCCACATTGGATTTGCGTGCCCAGTGCGTTATTGCACCGTGTGCTCTTAAAGTGCAAGGTGCAGTTGCATATTATAACAATTATAAGTGTTATCATGTCAGGTTATATCATATACTAGTAAAACTTTTATAACATAAACACCCAATTTGATAACACTCTTATAACACAACATAAAGGCCCAATTTATTATTATAAGTGTTATAATCATGTTTTAGGCTATGTTTGTTTTTATAAAAAAACGTCTCTCAGTCAGACGCGGTCAGACATGGGGTTTTTTTTTATTTTTATGGTGATTCAGACGCGGTAAGAGGTCTTGCATCTGACGGAGTAAGAGGTGGTCATTAGGTCTTACCGGCTCTGACTGCAAAATCTTCAACTATCTCAGGTTTTATTAGTTGAATAAAAGATCTTTAAAGATCTATATAAACCCATCATCGATCTATAAATATAAATACCTACCAGTATGTTTTCGAAATATAACAAAGATGAAATACCAACGACAACAAGATTCAAAATGGGTTTGGCTTTTCTTGTTTTAGCTTCGATTGATATAAGAAATGGAAGAGTTCTTGTGGTTTGTGTTTCCTTTGTAACAAGAGAAAACAAAGGAATCAAGTTTGTGATTGAAGAAATAACATAGGCGTAGGTTTGTTTGGCTTCCAAATATGGTTGTGTACTACTTGTCTGCATGTACAAACAGTGGCGGACCTAGGAAATCGGATTGTAGGGGGCAATTTTTTTTGGACAATAGCAACAAAATATGGTGAAAAAACTAGGATAAAAATTAAGATCGGAATGAAAAATCGAGTATTGTCACTTAAAAATGAAGGATTTTAAGGTTTTAGAGTGTTAAATGTTGGAATTTAATGTATGAGTGGGGGGAAATTGAGTTTTAAGTGGGGGGCATTTTAAAAAAATGCTCAAAATTGTTGAAAAAATACACTATAATTTTATTCTTTGGTCTAGCCATGGAAGGCACCGCCCCCCAAACCTAAAGCATGGATCCGCCCCTGTGTACAAATCTTTAGGTTTAGGGTTCTCTTATGGGTTGGGTTGATTTTTTAAGATAGTAGGTTTGTGATTGGGCCAAACACATCAATCGTTTATATATTTTTAGCTGACTTTTATATGTTATAATTTTATTTTGTGGACGTTTGGGCATTGTTCGGGTAATATGCTAATAAACTGAAAATCGAAAACGAACCGAACCAAATTTGTAATTGAATAAAACTTGTCAAAACCGAACCGAATTAATTTTCGTTTTTCGGTTTAGATATAATTTTGGCAAAATGAAAACCGAACAAATCTATAATCGAATCTATGAACACCCCTAGTGGGCTTATATGAATTTTGGTATTATAATTTGGTCTTATAAGTGGTGTTGGCTTGAATTTTTCGGGTTGTTTAAATTAGAAACAAGCTAGTTTTCGTGAAATCAATAAACTAAAGTGATAACCGTAACACATTTGTTGACACTGATGAACCATGACCGTGTGTTTGTGAATTTCAAATTGAATATTTTTTTTAAATATTAATCTTCAACGATATATTCAAACTACTTATCAATCGTATTATTATGGTTTACTACTTAAAAAGGGCAATTAAAACCAATCAAATACTTATAAAAAAACAAACAACATTATTTCATTCAGATTCAGACTTTGTGTCCACCTCTTACCAATAAGATGCGGCTGTCACATTCAGACCCAAAACATCTTAATGAAACAAACACACCCTTTGTTAATTAATGTATGTAAAATGAAGTTAGGTATTTAAAGAGAACATGAACTAGCTAGTAAAACACATACACTCAAAGGTAATAGTATATTAGAGTTAATTGCATAAATGGTCCCTAGGGTGAACCGGGTTTAACGAAAATGGTCCATAAACTTTTTTTTTCTCGGATCCTCTCCCTGTGGTTTCGAACCGTATCGGGTTTGGTCCCTTGACAAATATTTCCGTTAGTTTGACCGTTAATTGCTTGTTTAGTTGGTGGAAATGACATAAATACCCTCGTAAGTGTTTGGAAATGGTCCCTGTGGTTTGTTGTGTTTCGAAAATGGTCCCTCTGACCGTTAATTAATTTTTTAAAATTTTTTACAGGTTTCTTTTATGTTTTAATATAACGAAAAGTTTTTAAAACATTATGTAAAAATTTAATGAAAAATTTTCGGTAAATTTTTTTTTGAAATTTGTTTTTTTTAACCTTTCGAGAAAATAAAGGCTGAAATTCTCTTTTCGATTTTTTTTTTTCGTTTTTAAAAAAAAATTGTAGGGATCTTCTAAAAAAAATTTATTAAAAATATAACGAAAAGTTTTTAAAAAATTATGTAAAAATTTAATGAAAATTTTTCGGTAAATTTTTTTTCGAATTTTTTTTTCTTCGTTTTTTTAAAAAAAATTTGTAGGGATTTTCTAAAAAAATTTGTAAAAATGTAACGAAAAGTTTTTAAAAAATTATGTAAAAATTTAATGAAAAACTTTCGGTAAATTTTTTTTCGAAATTTGTTTTTTTTTTACTTTTCGAGAAAATAAAAGCTGAAATTTTCTTTTCGAATTTGTTTTTTTTCGTTTTTTTCCAAGTGTCGCTTTCATTTTCTTCAACCATTAACCAAATAATCAACCTTAGCCTATCAATCAACCACTTGTATAAAGATCGAAACATATTAGGAAAGTTAATTAAAAGTGATAAGGTAACTAGTTTGGTTAAAAATAAACAAATATCATAAGCCACATGTTAAAGCTAGCATATATGAAATAATAATAAAATAATTAGATTATTAAAAAAAGTGAATAATAATAAAATAATTAGATTATTAACAAAAAGAGTGAATCCACATGTTAAAGCTAACATATATGAAATAATAATAAAATATAGAAATTATGTTGATTTTAAAAGCTCGATTTTAGCTGAATCGATAGTTCAAATTAGGTGAACTTAAGTAAAATATGAGCTCGGGCAAGTCTATAAAATTACCGACTTGGCACCTATGTTAATTGTTACAAACTTTGACTAATTTAAGTCTCAGTTAAGTACTTTCTTAACCAAGCGTCGCTTTCATTTTCTTCAACCATTAACCAAATAATCAACCTTATCATATCAATCAACCACTTGTATAAAGATCGAAACATATTAGAAAAGTTAATTAAAAGTGATAAGCTAACTAGTTTAACATGTTGGCGGCCAAAGAAAAAGGTGGTCTTGGAGTTTCAAGCCTTTTTGCTCTTAACAGAGCCTTATTGATGAAATGGTTCTGGAGATTTTATTCCCATAATGATTCTTTATGGTCTAGAGTAATTAAGGCTATTTACGGAGTTGATGGTGAGGTAAATAAAGTCTCTAAATATGCTAGCAGGTCCTGCTGGAGGGATATTATTAATGAAGTCAGGAAGTTGAAAGATCAAGGTATTAACATGCGTGATTTTATGTATATTAAAGTGGGCAATGGCAAAACTACGAAATTCTGGGACGATATTTGGATTGGCAGCAAGCCTTTGAAGCTCTTATTTCCCCGTATTTATGCTCTTGATAATATTAAAGATGCGACAATCTGTATGAAGCTTAATGAGCCCAGCCTTGATAATAACTTCCGTCGAAGCATTAGAGGAGGAATCGAGCAGTCTCAGTTCAAGGAGCTTACGGACCTGCTCATTCCGATCGTGCTTAATCCGTGTCCTGATAGATGGTTCTGGTCTTTAGAGGGATCGGGGGAGTTTTCTGTCGCTTCTATTCGGAGATTTATTGATGATCAACGTCTCTTGACGGTGGATTCTAAAACTCTTTGGATTAAAAGTGTCCCGATTAAGGTGAATATTCTAGCTTGGAAAATCAAATTGGAAGCGCTTCCTACGAGATTCAATATTTCGCGTAGAGGTATTGAGATCGATTCTATCCTTTGTCCCATTTGTGATAGGGGGGTTGAATCTACGAGACATATATTTTTTAGTTGTTGTTTAGTTAGACAAATTGCGCGCAAAATTTGTTCTTGGTGGGATATCGAATATTCGGATGTTAACTCCTTCACTGAATGGATCAACTGGATGGCCTCTTTACGTCTTCAGTCTAAAGTTAAGATGATGATCCAAGGTGTCTTTTTTGTGGTTTGGTGGCTTGTGTGGTCTTATCGAAACAAACTTCTATTCGAGGAGAAGAAACCTTCAAAGGCGATTATTTTTGATGATGTTGTTTCCATATCTTTTTATTGGTGTAAGTCTAGATGTAAAGCATCGTTCAGTTGGGATGACTGGCTTAAAAACCCTTCTTTGATTTCTCTGTAATTCTAGCTCCTTGCTAGTTTCTTAATAAAATTCGATGTTCAAAAAAAAAATTAGGGGTTCCAAATCCAGCAAAAATAAATGTATTAGATGCAATGAATCTTGCAATTTCAGCATGGACTATGGATGTTAGTGCAAATACAATTGCGAACTGCTTTCGTCATTGTAAACTTCGATCAACAGATAACATGACTTTTGAGAACTCAGATGAAGGTGGTGAAAGCACTCAAGAACTCCAGAATTTGATCAAAGAGTTGGGTTATCGCAATGCAATGGATGTCGAAGATGTTCTGACTCACCCAGAAGAAAATGTAGTTGCACAGTTGTTGACTGATGAAGAAATTATTGAAAGCGTTATTGGAATTAATAAAGATGATATCGATGAAGAAGATGATGAAAGTTCTACAATGGAACCCCCTTCGCGAAACGAAGCTATTAAAGCGGCAATCACATTGAACAATTTCTTGTTGAGCTATGAGAAAACAACACCCAGAAGTTCTTTAAACCTCATATAGAAGGGTACTAACTCAGCAGAGGAAACGTTAAAGACGAGATCAAGTGGGAAATTGATTTCACAACAAAAAACAAAAGACAATTGAGTTTTTTTTCAAAAACCTCATAAATCATTCATGTAATATGCATATATAAGAGAATTATTAATTTATATTATATGGGTCTAAAGAAATTAATCAAAAATGTATTATCTTATAATTTTAGCGAATTATTAATTTAGCACCCTATCCCCGAGTCGGGACCGGCAAAAAATATTATCTTAGAGAGTTTATTAAATAATCGAGTATTAATTTATCGAGTTTCTACTGTATATACACACAACATGAAGCTTGAGTTTAATTAGTTCACGCACTATTATTAGATGTGTATTTTGTGAGTGTGTTTAAAGGCCTCTTTATGGTGATGGCACGGGGCCACCAAAATCCATGAGACGACACTCACGTGGGGTTGGAAAGAGCAGAGAAGCGGCACATGTTGAAAATAAAATAAAATAGCATGAGTGGTATTTCTTTTGTTCTTTTTATTCCACTACTATTTACGTCAGCATTTGCCTAATTTGCTTATTTTTTCAACTAATCAAGTAATTGTAGGTCACTATCGGAAAAATATCATTGAGCTTGTATGTCGAAAAAAATTTGGGCCCCCCTTAATAAAAATTCCTGGCTTCGTCTCTGATTATATAAAAGAAAATTACTAGAACAATCTCTTAGCTACAAAATAAATAATTTGAGATGAATTTCAGCAAGTAATTACAACATATTTTATTTTCATCTTTGATCTTAGACAAATATCTATTTTAAAATGATTATATTATATTATATAGAGATTGGTTCAAATAGAATGTGATTTAAGATAAAAAAAAAAAGATAAAAATGGTAGAAAGTGTAACATTTGATAATCATGTAGTAATTATATTACATGTATTTAATGTACATTTATTTATATCTTTAATAAATATAACCTATATTTAAAACCTTTTTTTACATTTTTATTTATACATTAACTTTTTTTGACACATATAGTTTCATTATGCATATCAAGTGACACACCATTTGTTTTTGACACTATATTTCATGATATATTTTTAAGTGACACACAATGTTTCATGACACACTTAGTTTTATTTTTTATTTTTCAAGTGACACATAAGTTATTGACACATTTTTATTTTGACACATTTGTTTCCATGATACAATTTCAAGTGAAACACTAAGTTTTTTGACACACAAAGCTTATATATCAATTTATTTATTTTTGTTATTCAATAATACAAAATTAAAGTCTCATAAATGACATAAAAATGTGCATCGAATTTTTGCTTAATTATAATAAAACTGATGCATTTAAGAGTCCATTTTAATTGACATAACATTTAATTAATGCTCATTGTATTATGATTAACAAAAAAGATACATTTTACACCCTTGATTTTCAAGTTTCTTTAAAACACTCCCTTACTAGATCTAGCCACTCATTTAATAAAACACATGGTTATGATCACTTCTCATCCTTTTTACCTAAACTCCCTTTCCACAATAACCATACCCATATTATATATAACTATATATATATATATATATATATATATATATATATAGTATAACATATATATAAATACATAATATATATGATAAATATATATATATCTATATATATATATATATATATATATATATATATATATATTAAAGAGCAAAAATCGGTTTTCGTGCCACTCCTTAAATGCATTGATGTTATAGAACCATGCCCGACATGGTTTCCGCAGTTTCCTCGGTTGACCCGATTTTCTTTAATTATTTAACCCTGGCTACGTGTCCTCCCTCATAGAAATAACACACCATACCACCTCACCCTCAAATCTCTCACTTAAAAATTTATCCACAATTTCTAGATCCATCTTTTTTATCTTCCCCATATCATTTTATATGTTAATTGAAGGATGCGATTGAGTATCATCTCTGTGGTTTATTCAAGGTTTTCCTCTCCACTTATCAGTTCCACTTCATCACAAAACCATTGTTCATTATGTATTTCGAATAAATGATAGTTGGTTTGGTTATGTAGGTGATTTAGTTTTTGATGGTTGGAGATGCGCCTATCAGGATTAAATTTAATTTACCTTGCAATGTAAAAGATTTTGAGGTATAGGTAAATCTTGATTCGAAATGTTTTTTGATAAACATTTTTTATTATCATCGTGTATCTGAGATTTAAAGGTATGTGTAATACATTAAATATAGTTTGCCAGTTTGTTTCATTTTCAAGTGTGTGGGCTAGGGTTTTTAGTTGAATTGGTGGTGAGTGGTGATGGTAAAGCGGTGGAGATGGTGGTTGAGCATTGTGATTGTTGAGATGAAGGTGTCTCATGGGGGTGAAGGTTTAACAGATACAGGGGGAACCAAATCAGTGTGTTTGAATGTGTAGTTTCTAGGTGTAAATTGTAGCTTTTTAAGTAGTCATATGGCTTATGTAGTAGGAATATGGCTTATTTGAGTTTAGGCTTATGCTTTATAAGCTCACTTTTGTGGCTTATTTGAAACTTTTCGGCTAATATTTATTTATTAAGTCATAATCAACTTATATAAGCCGAGAAGTTTCAAAATCAACCACAAAAAGTGGACTTATGAATCATACGCCCAAAACCAAATAAGCCGGCTATATAAGCCAAAACAAACACCCCCTTAGTGTTTAGATAGTAGGCTTATGTAGTAGGCTTATAGCTTGTTTGAGTTTAGGCTTATGCTTTATAAGCTAACTTTTGTGGCTTATTTTGAAATTTTTCGGCTTATTTAAATTTATTACGTCATAATCAACTTATATAAGCTGAGAAGTTTCAAAATCAGCCACAAAAAGTGGACTTATGAAACAATTCGGGTTAAATGTATTTAATGCTTCCGACCAGAATTATGATACTTTTCATAACCCTGCTGTGAAAAATGGGATACGTGTCTAAGAGTCGGCAATGATGATAATTTTTTCTTTGCGCTGTCTAGCGTACCGAGGCCCATGCCTTGGCTGGGCAGTCACAAAGAGTGTGTGATTGCAGCCATGTTAACCATCTGGTAATGCCATTGCAAAACTTAATTTGAGCCTTATTCGTTAGTATTACACATACGTTGGTGAGAGATTATACATGTTTTATGCTACTGCAGCATCATCGGCTTCTAGAGCAAATTCTGAATCAAGTTTTATAAATACTGGAGGTGAATATTTTTACTAGCATATTTACATACCTCGCTTATTAATATTCTCCGCTAATGTTTGCCATATTTGATTTACTCAGGTGTTTGCCGACAACAATCAGATCTTTGGTGTGACGTAAAAAATGGCAGCGTAACAATAGGTTGAGATACAAGTGCGGTTACTATACAGAGGTAATAATCGATATGGAAGAGTTTGAAGGTTGCTTACTATGGCTTTATCAAATAGTTTAAGGTAACTGATAGGTCTTTGATTTATATTTTTGTTATAATAGTTCCTGAGCACTCACAAAATAAGATATTATAGATTTTTGACAATTGCCTTTAAATGGTCCACTGCCTAATGCTTTGTAATTAGGGGTATTGTTTTTCTTTTTTGTAAGATTTAGCATAACTGACACTTTTTTAAAGTTGAGTTGTGCCTTCTTTGACTGCATC
Organism: Tanacetum coccineum; assembly: GCA_026074375.1. Classification (NCBI taxonomy): domain Eukaryota; kingdom Viridiplantae; phylum Streptophyta; class Magnoliopsida; order Asterales; family Asteraceae; genus Tanacetum; species Tanacetum coccineum. Next base: position 11,072 of record BQNB010071759.1, read on the forward strand.
TTTAGATTATTTTTTAATGACAAAAATGTATAACTTGAACAGTAGTATATAACAGTAGCAACTATTTTAACTTTCATATAAACAATATTTCGGTGGTAAGCCAGCTAGCTATGCTAAAAAAAGAATTGCAAGAAGGATAACTGATCTCTTTATTTGCAACTCGCAATCGTGTAACTATGACTTAAAATTAACTTTTCTATCAAGTCATATAACCATGTTCACTTTTAAATGTTTCGCTGTACAGCTCAAGATAGGGCAGAGAAGAAGGGCTTGCCAATTTAGAGAAAGCGGGTATGCTATAAGCTCCAGAGCGTTTCACCCTCGATCACAACCCAATAGACATGATGTGGGGTGAGATTTTTATAACATGTCGTTCTTTGTGGTCGTTTTCTGTGTGCTAATGAAAATTATAGGCTTTTATAAATGTCAAGACCAGGACGTGAAGTACAGCTACAATGTATACATTAATCAATGCTACAATGTATACATTACAATCCTTAGGATTGTCGGGTGCACATTTAATGTTTTGACCCGCCCCTTGACCCGCTTGCATTAAATATAAACCCGATCCAATAACCCGAAACACGGACAATGTTAGATTACAGTCCAAGCCCGTTGAACCCGACTAGCCTATTATAGTACAAGACTGTTTGAGTTTTGACCGATAACATTCTTGTTGGAGCATAATCTAATTAAGGCTCACAAATCTCCTCATTGTTGAGGTCTTTTTCTTCAACCTCCTCTGTACCATCGATTGACATTGAAGATATGATCGTTTGCGTTTATGCTTTGCTTGTTATGGTCTTGTGTCTTGTTTGTGAATGCTGTGTTATCCTTGCTCTTGGTGATTGATTTTGAGCCTTTATCTTTTGACTTTGATATTCTTGAGATCGTTTATCTTGATCATCTCTTGACATTGATCATCTTGATTTGACTTCCCTTGATCAACTTGTGCTCTCTTGACACAACAGGCTCATACTTGTTACATTCTTGTTTGACATATGTGATTATAATCAACTATCTTGACGTTGAATGGTTGACTTTGAAAGCTTGAGTATGAGCATGTGGTTTATGAATCCGACTTCGCTAGAATGAGGCTTTAACACTGTCGTCTAAACTTGAAATAAGACGTTAGCCAATTAAAAGATGAATATGGCATGTCATTATCTTGACTTCGGTTGCTTTAACCTCCGGTTTCTGTTTTATAAGATAAATACTATTACTGTGATCTGGTTGATTCATAAGAATCTCCCTTTGATAGGGTTTCCAACTCATAGCGGTATGATCTTCTAAACAAATGTATTAGATTCACTCTTGCTTGCTAGTTTCATTACCGGAACGTCTCCTAAGCATGACAACTCACGGTAAGAGTGACATCAGATAGTTACTATCATTTCTGAATTTAGTAGCAATTATTTTATGGATCTAAAATTGATATCCGTTATCACCAGCTCGATTCATATAGATTCGTGCACGTCACTACAAGAGTTGTTTGAAGTAGGCTCAAGAGGATTTCCATCTTCACTGTGAATACTTAAGTATCATCAGATGTTCTGGCTGATCTCAAGGATAATGCGTAGGACTCTTTGTTACGCTGTGAACGTGGTGCGTGTTCAACATGTGATTTTGAAATGTGTTGTCCTAATGATTTATTAATTGTCTCTTCTTGGCTTAGACTCGATTTGTCATTTTGGTTTTAGTAATCGGAGGCTGGAGTAGACTTCCACTTATTTAATATTAAACAATCTCAGAGTGAGATGTCAATTAGTAAGTGGTATCTCCGTGACCAAATGGAGGACAAGGTATATTTTGAGAGAACACCGAATGGTGGGAAGGATTGTGCATTGCATCTCTGGGTTCATGATGTTAATCTTCAATTATCAACAATCATCTTTGTGATTTTGATAGATTTATGTATTGACCGGGTTCTGCTCAAGGTGTAAGGAGGGGCTTTCTTTCTTTTCACCCTTTTATCATACATTTCCTTTTTCATTTTCTTCAAACCCGTCAATTGCTTACTAAGACGTCATTACATAACACCTTGTTTGTGATTGTTCAGTGTTAGCCAATCATAGTCGGCTTCTTCCCTTATACCCATTCTCTCAATATACCTGTGGACTTGCTAATTTACAAGGTTATAAATAGCGTGAGGCGTGACGTAGCGGCATAGGCAAGCCTCAAGCTTTAGCGTGAGGCGCCTAACGACATGGCGTTTTTAAGCGTGACTTAAGGCGGCAAAAAATATTTATAGAATAATGATTATCTTCATTGTTTAGATATATTGATGAGTAGTAATTATTATTTAAATTCAAGCATCAATCAAAATATTAGTAATAATCCAAGCTAAATTCGCTCATATTTAGACAAATCCCTTAAACACTTCAAAAAAAACTCGCAAGCTATGGCTATAGCGGCGCTTTTTGTTGGCACGCTATATGACGCTATATTGCACGTCACGCCTAGAGACGACGCCTTGACCTGTTTCGTAACGTGGAGGCCACGCTTTCGCGTATGGGCGCGCATATGGCGCGCTATATGCTGCGCTATTTAGAACCCTGGTATTTCTAAGCTTGGGAGTGTCTTTGGGTAGATCCCTCCAGTTCTGGTTGGATCGTAGGACTTATTCCTAACTTAACCACCTTATGACTTCAGAATCGTCGTGAAATTAATAGGTTGTTGGGTATGAGATCAAACCATAAAACCATTTTCTGACATTTTTATTTTCAAATTCTCCCCCTACACATGTGCTTCGATATTCGAAATTATTTAGCACATGAAGGAAAGAGTTGCAATTAGAGTCTTAAAGATCACATTCATCTATAGCATATTTTAATCACATTTTCTCCCCTTATTTTAAATAATAAAACACTTAGTAACTCTTGTTCGAACTTCATTTACATGCCCGTGTCGATGTTAATCAACATTTCTAGGAACGTAAATGTTATCGATTCCAAGAGACATGTCGAGAAGATTCTTTTTGGTATTTTGAAATTTTTCTGATTTTATATTTTGTTTTTCTAGGTTATATATTTTTCTATTTTCTTTTTTCAAAATTTTTTTATAAATATAAAAAAATAAAGAGAGAATAAAAATATGTACAAATTGATGTTTGATGGATCAAGCAGATTCAATTGCCAGAACCTCCAGTTCATCTGGAGTCAAATACTTCTCAAAACCACATATACCGAGTCGTTTGACAAGAACCTTAAACCTCTCTTCGATAAAGCTTTAAGTAACAAGTCAGCTAACTGGTATTCAGTTCCGACCAAAGGAATAATTCTACATACCCTTTTTCTTAACCTGTTTCCTTTATGAAGTGATATTGACTATGTGCTTGGTACGGGAATGTTGGACTGGATTGCACGAGATGGCTATGGCTGCCTTTGAGTCACAATACATAGGTATTTTATCAAAGTGGAAAGCCATATAATGTCTGTGAGCCTGAGTTCGCAACCATAGAACTTGTGCGCAGCAACGCCGAATAACGACACATAACTCGTCTGTAAGACATGAAGTGCAGTCTGCTTTTTGGATGATCCAGCTGATCTAACTATCACCACCTAGAAATTATATGCCACCAGATTGTGTCTCGTGAATCGAGGGACAGCCGCATGATCCGAATCTGTATAAAAACAGTTAGTTCGGAAACCGGTGTCCTTCGGATACCAGAGACCCATGTTAATGGAGTCTTTAAGGTACCGAAAGCATCCGTTTAACCGCAGTGAGATGTTTCTCAGTCGGTTTTAGCTTGATAGGCTGAGACAATAAATGTTGCAATGTTCAATATCTGGGTCTACTTGCTGTTAGGTACATGAGTGCTCTGACCATACTACGATATTTCGTTTGGTCGACCGGAGTACACTCAAGTCAGGCATATCAAGGTGTTTTGTAGACATTGTTGTACCAATGCTATTCACGCATGAGTCTTACCATGCTTTTTAAGTATCTCTTGAGCATACTTAGCTTGGTTTATAAAGATACCACGAGGGGATTGGTGGATCTGAATTCCTAAAAAGAATTTCAGCTCCCCCATCATAGACATATCAAACTTGTTGTGCATTAGTTTTCTAAATCGTTTTGAAAGTTTTGGGTTCGTAGAACCAAAAATTATGTCATCAACGTAAATTTGCACAAGCAATATGTCTTCCCCATGTTTAGTTTCTGAATAGAGTTGGATCAATAGAACTTGAGAATCCTTATCGGATTACATGATGTGGAGGTTCATCATACCACGCTCTTGGTGCTTGTTTGAGACATATAATGCTTTCTTGAGATGGTAAACTGGTTAGGATGAATATGGGGTCAAACACAATCGATCTGGTTGGTTTACGTACACTTCTTTCAGAAGTCCGTAAGAAATGATGTTTAACGTCCATTTGGTACATGTAAATGATTTGGCGTGCAGCAACGGCAATGAAATACAGCCATACTATTTTTCAACTAGCTCATTGGTTGCATATTGACTCTCTTCGAAATCCAATTTTCTTTTGAGCATATCCCTTAGCCCACAAGACGAGTTTGTTGCGAATGGACAGATTTTCCTAAATCACGTTTGTTTATAGAGCCACTTTAAGTTAATGACTTTTGTGCAGAGTGGTCTGTGACTAATTCAATTACATTATCGATCAAATGATGAAAGTTTTCCTGCATTTGATTCAATCCATGCAGAATCAGCCATGGGTTCTTTGATGTTCTTTGGTTCGGTTCTACTCACGGTGCGTGGAAAAACATACACATCTCGCCATCAGTTTTAGCTGACGTCTTGTTCTAACTGATTGAGAAGGTATTTTCAATGACTTGTTTAATGGCATGATTTTTTGTCCAACGTTGTGCCAGAGGATGGTGTTGATAGAAAGTATGCATGTTTGACGAATCATCATGACGAGGGACGTGTCTCCCTTGTTCTTGTTTACGGTATACTGATAGTTGTTGATAAATTTCTTTGTCGTCGAAAATATGCATTTTTGTATTGGTTTCTGCTTGAGTAATGTTCTCAGGTGCAGTGAGTTGATATTGAGTTGGAGTTTGATGAGTTGAATGAATGTTCAATGGCAGTGGATCTGCAACCTCGGTTATTGAGAAGTGTGAGTTGTGTTCTGTTGTTTGCCGTTTTCGGGATTATCTGCAGCATGTACGCGGGAAGGACTCTTTGACACAACATGATGAAGTTCCATTGAGTAATTCCCTGAACATCCGACATAAAAGAATTCCGGCTATTAGGGGACGTTGTTATGTCTCAGCAACTTGAGAAACATTTTCTGGACTTTGTGGATCGGGACTTAAACTGTTTTGTTCCAAGTACCGTCTTCGAACATTCTGGACGGGGTCAGAACCTGACGTGATCTGACGCCAAATTGAGCCATTCGTCAAGTGTCACAAGAAATGTTTCACTCACCATTTTCTCACCCCCCCCCCCCCCCCCCCCAATAACCTTCTATCCCTCCCCTGTCAGCTTTGACTGAGTAGAAAGAATACCTAACAAAAATACACATGCATTACCTTTTTCCTTATTTTATCAAGATTTCACCATTATTGCCGACGTAGCAAAGAGAACCAAAGATGTGGAAAGACTGATGACGGTTTCCGGGCATTGATGATATGATAAGGTGTTTTTCAGTCGAGGAATTACAAGTGACCGGTTTTGAGTATAAACATGTTGTTGCAATTGCTTTAGCCCAAAAGACAATGGAAAACTTTAGCGGCGCTTAGCATTGTTCGAGCAGCCTCAACAAGAGTCCGGTTCCGTCTTTCGACACCTCGCCTCATTTTGTCTAGGAGTTCGGAGCAGTCGACTTTCAAGTTTATTCTCTTTTGCAAGTATGCTGAGGAGATTTTTATTTAAGAAATATGTGCCTTTGTAAGGCGAACGGTTGTATTTGTGCATTGAAGTCCTCTTTGGCCAATATGAGGAACATCAATGAGAACCTCCAGTGTTTGTCTTTCTTTGGCTCAAGAGCTGAGTCAAGTTATATCAGGAGTAGTATCCGTGTCACTTACGAATGAACATACTCTTTCCATGTGATAAGATTGCATCTTTACTCATTTGTTCTGACATACCCTTGATACATGCCCATATTACTTACAGTTATAAATGAATCCCAGACTTTGCTCACAACGGAGTACCTACATTTTCCCCTAAAGCCCCAGCAACATTAACAGCCCTCTGAGTATCTATACCCTGTTCTCTGTTAATTTGGTGAATTATCTTGATTAGTCGACGGGTGTGTTTGATGAAGTTCGGAAGGTTGTTGTTGGTAGGTTGTGTAGATTTTCGTGAACGAGAGAGAAATTAAAGTATGAGTTTTGTCATTCCTTTTCCTTTGACATTCCTCATCTTCAGTAAACGCGTAGCAGGTTGGGGATTATTTAAAGTAGGAGCAGAAGAGGTAACAATTGCTTTTCCTCTGTTTCTGGTAGATGTTGCGATCTGGTGGAGGAATAATTGAGTGTTTGTGGTAGGATGGTTTTGATGATGGTAAACTGGTTGTGTGTGAACAACAGTGCAAGTGGATTAGCATGTACGTGCTAGTCTTTCAGCTCTTATCTCATTGACTTCATTCTGGTGTTGCTTCAGAATGTCATAAAGCTTGTGATAGGAGACAGTCTTCAGTCTTGACTGGTTAAAGTGTACAAACCTTTGCATTCTGGTTGTAGTGGAAAGTAAGATATGGACATTCAACTTGATGATTTGTAACATGAATTGCATTGCTAAACAAAGCTCATTACATCATTTTGTAAAACCGTGAGTAATACGATTCAAAGTGATTCACCATCCAGTGATGTGGAATTTCCAAACTTCCCAATAAAAATTGGTTTCAAGATCTTGTAGCACTTGATTGTTTCACCATTGTTTCAACCTTTCAATGCTTTCCACAGTTTACAATGCTTTCGCGATAGCATCAACTGTGGAGTAGATATCGTTATCTATCCCTATGAGAATGATCTGAATGGGTTTAGCTTCGACATTCAGTTGATCGCGTATGTCTTGTGAAACATTCTAATGTAGTTCTTCATATACCGTTCTGTAGTTGTTTCAGAACTACCTTGCACTGGAATGTTGTATCAGCCCATTGTTTAGTGTATAGGTGTATTTTGGAGACAATAGTGGATGGATCATGTTAGTTTGGTGTCAATATATCTCTTGATTCTGGATTTCCACTGAAGTAATTACCGGTGCAAAACATTGGTGGACGATCTTTGCTATCCGTTCCATTGATAGCATTTATGAAGAGTCATTTAATGATTTGAGGTTTGCAAATTGGTATTTGAATTTGACATTCTGATGAAGTTGTTGTAAATGGATATCGGATCTTAAGTGTTATGAAGTGATTGATTATGGTTTTAAATGAATTAACGTTCACGGGATTTTACAAATTCTTTGATTAACCGTGAAAAGAATCGTATCTTTTCGCGGGATTTTACAAAATCAGAAGAAACCGTGAATGAATAATTAAATGACGTTTTAAGTATGATTAAGTTGATTGTTGGTTTGATTGGTTGTGTTTGTTGTGTTGAGTAATTGTCCTTTTAGTCCGAATTAAAGTCTAAAGACCTTGTAATTAGTCCTTGAAGTTTGTTTGTCTTGTTGTTATGTTTTGATTAAACGATGATTAATAGATTCCCAAATTCGGTCAAATACCACCTGATGCGCGGATCGACTTGTAGGTTTTCAATGGACAAAACGCAGGAGAAAATCTCAACTTGTAGATAAAACTCAAGAGCAAAACGCAGTGACTTTTAACCAAAACGCAGTGTGTTGAGCATAATAACGCAAACGAATTGATCAAAAACGCAACACTTCTTGGTCAAAACGCAATGATTCTTGGTCAAAACGCAACGATTCTTGGTCAAAACGTAACGATTGTTGGTCAAAACGCAACGATTGTTGGTCAAAACGCAACGAGTCTTGGTCAAAACGCAATCAATAAATTAATTAGGCAGAGTTTCTCTTAGTCAAAACGCAGTGATGGTCTTTAAAACGCAACGGCTTGAGATCAAAACGCAACGAATCTGATCAAAACGCAACGAAGCTAATCAAAACGCAATGACTCTGATCAAAACGCAACGAAGCTAATCAAAACGCAATGACTCTGATCAAAACGCAACGAAGCTTATCAAAACGCAATAACTCTGATCAAAACGCAATGACTCAGATCAAAACGCCCAGAAAGCTTAATCAAGAACGCACCTGTCTGATCAAAGCAACGACGAACAACCTCTTCAGATAGCAATAAGCAAGCCAAGAAAAATCTTCAAACTTCTTGTAAGCTACGGAAATGATGTTAAAACCACTAGTAATGATGCCAGGCTGTGATTAGCCCAAAGTTACAAGTCTATAGACTTTTTAACCACAAAACAAAGATCAAAGTTTGATTTTTTTTCTTGCTTTTTTTCTTTTTTCGAACCAAAGAAAAAACCAACAAAAAAACCCATGAATTTTTCACAAAACAAACACTAAACACCCCTTGGCTCGAGATACCACTTGTTATCCCATAGGTTTAATCTATACCAACTATAATCTATACCAGTTGCTAGAAAATGAGAAGTAATTCAGAGAGAGAAAGTAGTGAGAGAAACAAGAAGAAGTTAGATTGAGAAAAATGGGAAGAAAAAAAAAAAAAAAGAAAAAAAAATCCAAAAAAAAAAAAAAAAAAATAAAAAAAAAAATAAAAAAAAAAAAAAAAAAAAAGAAAACAAAAAAACTTACAAATGTGTGGGAAGTAACCAACACCCTTCACAAGTGTGGTGGAAGGGCTTATATACCTTTTGCCTTTAAGTGTGGGTATGGGGCCTTCTAATTGGGCTGGGCTTGGTTTAACTTGGGCTTTGAGCCTGAAACTACGGCAATATGTAGAATTACAATCCAAGCGATGAACCCGACTAGCCTATTCAGTAAATGAACTAGTTTGATTTTCTAGACCGATAACATCTTGTTTGACTTAAATATACTTAAGGCTAACAAAGTTGTCAAACAAAAAACAGTTAACGAACAAAGGCGGTAGGATGATGATATTTTAAACTTTTGGCTTTCTTAAGCATTGCGAAAGTTGTAGTGTGAACCGTACATGAATTTTGGTTTCTCATTCAACTTTTTAACGGCCTAAACCAAGTACTATATGTTTGCTTGCTCAGGAGGACCATACAAGATGATTTCGATCACCACCATCAAGTCGTCTTGCGCAGCAGCAATGCAATTCGTCTGCATCAGTCACCACCGTAAACATTTTTAAATGAAAATATTAAATTCTAGGGTGATGGATATGTGGTTCAGGTGGTGGGGAAACATATGATGTCAAATAATAAGGTAACAACTATTGGACTCCTCTCATTAGTTATTATCTAAAATAAGGGGGTGTTTGGAGAGTTGTTATTAGAAAAACTTTCTTAAAGATGACTTAAGAAAGGAACTTCTAAATTGGGGTTGAAATGAGCGATTAAGATCTGAAATTTGTTCATATCATATGTTTATGGATTTGTTTACTCATTATCATATGTTCATAACATGGTATATATTGGTTTATGCAAGAGTATATTTTGATAGTTTTTTTTGGTGTTGTGTTGTGGTTTGTTGTAGGTAGTGGAGATAAGAGTTCCAAACTTGGATTGTCAATGATGTGCTTCAAAGCTCAAGAAAGCTATTTTTAAGCTCAAAGGTTAGTTACTTTCTCATTCTTTCAATTTTTTTGTCTAATCAAACATATAGCTTTAATAGTATACTATATGGTAACATGCCATTCATTTGGATTGGAGGTTAAACAAGAAGTCCAGAATGGAGTAAAAAATTGAAAATGTTGCAGTAAGTTAATATAATTGTAAGGAAAAAGTTTAATATATCCCTTATGGTTATGCAAGTGACATGTTTAATAATTAACTAAATGTATCTTTATCGCATGTTTTTAACTTTGAACATAGCGTTTAAAGTTACAAATAACAAATAACAGCAGCAAAGGAGTGTCGTCGTTGTTTTTAAGGGGTTTTGGGTGGTGAAAATGGGTGTCCAAAATGTGTTCACAGTGGCTATCTGTTGGGCTGCTTATTGTCTACTTAAAGCTACTGCGAAACCCGACATGTCCAAGTATATGTATATAGATGCGAAAAGATACTTTGTTTCAGGTTGATTTGGTTTTGGGCTTATGTTTCATAAACTAGCTGAAAACTTTCAAAATAAGCGACAATAAGCCCAAAACCAAATAAGCCGTACGCCAGATAAGTTTTCACCTATATAGAGAAGGAATATGAGCGCTAAAACCAATACTTTTGAATATATGATGCCAAAGATTTATAAAGAAAAGAACTACATATGTGTAATTGTGTAAATGTGTAAATTCAGACTTTGACAGTATTTGAATTTCTCTCACTATGTGTAAAGAAAAGAACTACATATGTGTAATTGTGTAAACAAAACTTTCCCTATCAGTCTATCACAATAAATTAACAAGCTATTAAAAAAAGGAACAACTTTGTGCTGAAGTTCTGATGTTTGTCGCCGCCGCATACATAAATTATGTGTTTTTTGTTTCTCACTGCTCAGTTAAAAGAGCTTCAAGGGAAGATATCATCCATAGGTTAGTAGTTGTGTCATATTAATAACTTAGGTTGTTATCTTTAGGCGATCCATGTTTTTTACATTAACGATGTTACGTTATCATCTGTAGGTGCATCTATAATTAAAAAGTGGAGCGTAAAGTGCACACATGCTCTTCTTGATGATAATGTATCACTGAATGCTGATGTAGTTGATGCTATAATGTCTAAAAGACATATTGTTAGCTATAAATGGATAGAGGTATTGTTACTGTTTTAATATCTAAATAGTTTCTAGGTGTTATTGCTGATATGTATGTAATAACATTAATAATGAGTTATGGATGTAATAACATTATAATATCAACTTTTTCCATGATATTCAGTTACTTGCAGAGAAACGTATTGCCAAGCATGCATGATCAGAAGGAAGAAGACCCCGCCCTGTCATTCGCACAAGCATTTTCGCTGCTGAAATTCGTCAGTCGAATTCTGCATCTCATGAAGGTAAATACTTTTCTTTTGTTGCTTACTTTTTGGATCCTAATCCGTTATGTTACTTGTCGCCTTATGCTAGATCATTTGTTCTAAAGACGCTTCTTTCTTTCTTATTATCATTAGCATGGTTAAAGGGTGTTTGGATCTCCTATACGTGTGCATATTATGTCTTATGTTTATTGTTTTTTGAGAAATAAGCAGTTCCAAATGGTGTGAGTACTTGATAAACTCGGTATCTGCATATTAAAATAAGCATTCTGAAACACCTCAAAGAGCTACTTGGAACGTGACTGCATTGCCTAATGCTTATTAACACTGCTTACGGCGTTTTGATTGCTCAACACTGAATTTTCAGTTATGTCCTTACGGCAAGTATATAGAGAAAGAGGTTTTGTAGCCCGGTTACTAGGTTGAGAAATAACTGTTATGTAATGTAATCAATCGATTACTTCTTTTAAGTGTGGATGCACAATTATTATTGTATTAGCAGCTACTAATGCTCATACGGTGATAAGTAATTATAGGTCTAGGGGAGAGAAGTAAATCAGTAACTCACCATGATTCCAACGATAGTTTAGGACTTAATGCCCAGCTAAAGACATCATTGACCTTACTATTATGACATTTACTACGCTGTTGTACAAAAAGGCTACGCACCAGTATAAATTCGCATGGCTATAAGAGATTAAAGTATTATTTGGGGTATAATGCAAGTTTCTTAGGTTGTAGCTAATGATGATTAAAGTATTATTTGGCATTTACTGTGAAAAACTGCATATTTCCTATTTCATTTTACCTATATAGCTGAAAAAGAAGTCTACTTAAAATGCGCAGTTGATTAAGTTTTCACACTTGATTAGTTGGATTCTTGATCAGTCACGGGTACATAATATCTGTGAAACCTTAATTTTATCATCTGATGCTTTGTTTTGTGGCTTACATTTGCAGGCGGACATGACAGAAGTTGTTGGTCGTGTGATGGCCCTTCCTAGACTAAGGCTCGGTACTCCAAGCGGTAACATGAACCTCAAAGCAGTCGACAAGCAAAAGTGTCACTCAAATATTCTATAAGTCCCAAAAAAAGAAAATATTCGGGAAAAAATTAGCCCGTCCCAACGCAATTTTTTTTCCCCCGAATCATTAAAAAAAATAAAATATTAAAAATTAGCCCCGCCATAACGCATCGCCCAAAAAAAACCACCCGAAACGTAAAAAAAATATTATTCGGGAAAAAATTAGCTCCGCCGCAACGCGCGGGTTGTTTTGCTTGTTATTTATCAATCATCTACCTAACCCTAATCCTCTCATTCATCCGCCCCCATCTTATTACTCCTCAATAGCATATCCAAACTTAAAACTCAGTTTCATTACAAGCCACACAAACACATCAATCCAGATATCTCCTTCCTTGTATCTCTAATAACATACACCACACATCAACAAACAATCTTATCCCTTTAATTCATATACACACGAACCAGGGTACATCATATAGATCTTCGAATCAACAATTTCACATAATCTCTTTTCTTCTCTTGTTAATCAACAACCATTCAAAGAACAAGTCGGCTTCAAGATCTTTAACCAAGGTCTCGGGTAGGTTGTTAACTTCTTGTTTTCTGTGTCTTTGGAATAAAATAAAGGTTGAATATAATATTCTTGTTATCATTCATTCTTTTAAATTCGGATATAAACGAGAAGGTTATGCCTTTCATAGATCAATGATGAGTTTTGTTCAAACTTATAAGATCTTTAAAGATCTTTGTACGAAGTTGAACAATCTGAGATCGATTTGTTTTCATTTGTTTTGAGTCTTAGATGGAGATGAGATTGTAGTTTGGTTGATTTTGGAGATTAGATTAAATGTGGTTTGATTGTAGTCTTGAGGAGGATAGGATTAAGTATAGTGTGGATTTGATTGAGGTAGTTATTCTTGGTTATAGTTGTTGATAGATCTTTCTCTTCATTCTTTTATGTCCTTTTCTTTGATATGACTCGGTTATAACCGGGTTAACTCACTCAGTTGGCTCAGCCGAGTTGACTCGGTCAACTCAGTTATTACCGAGTTGACTCGGTCTTAATGTGGGCTGCTTATTTTGCTGTTTAAAACACATCTTCATATTGCACAGTTTAAACACACCTGTCATATTTTGCAGTTTAAACACACTTGTCATATTTCGCTGTTTAAACTGCTTATTTCGCAGTTTAAACAAACTGCTTATTTCATTGTTTAAATCAAGAACTTGTATATTTCACTGAATAAGCATAAAGTGCATATTTTGCTGCCTTCAAGAACCCAGAAAATAAACTTTGAAAAAACTTGTTTGAGCCCGTAAAAAACCTACATAATGAACAATAGAATAAGCTACGAAAAATGAGATAAATCAAGGAAAATAAACTCAAAAATCAGCTTATTAAAAAGCTGTTGTAACCAGAAATAAATAATATGACCATGACCAGATTTGTGACAAACAAACTCATAAACAATGATAGGACAAGTGACATAACGAGAATATTAATTTTTTGACACGGGACCATAAAAATCAAACCGACCCAAGATTAAACCTGGTTAGCTCTTGATACCAAATGTTAGATCTAAAGAATCATTGCTTCGGGGGTCGGAGAGACTCAAACCACAAGATAGTCATGTTTAGAGAGAGAGAGAGAGAGTAGTGAGAGAAAGAAATATGTAAAATAATATGGAATGTGTGAAAGTTACAAGAGTCTCAACCCTTTCATGGAAGCCATGGAGGGGTATTTATACCATCATATGTTACACAAGTATACTATATTGTCTATTCTAGTCCCTGCGTATGATGGTATGATAAACTACGATAATTTCATAATGTCGTCACATAAAATGAATTCCTAACAAAAACATTTGATTATTCACAAACACTTTGGATGATTTATTAAAACCTTTTATTATTACTATCTCCATACCAAATCAACTTTATCATGAAGAAGGGTATATAAAGAGATAAGGTTAGGTGTTATCTCATGGTCCAGCCGGAGCCAGAGGGACCTACCCAAAGACATTCCAAAGATAGAATATGAGTTTGTAGGTATAGGAGATGATGGAAGAGAAAGGGATAAAGTACTTACTAAGGCATGGGCTGTCATCAGAACAATCACAACATGATGATAGTAAGGACGTCTTGGTCAGTACTTAAGGGGTTGAAGAATACAAAAGAAATATGTGTGAAAGGGTTAAAAAATGAAAATCCTACCTACACTAGGAAAGATACATGGTCAATACATATGCTATCAAATATCATAGGGTTGATATATGGTATTGAAGAAAGACATCATGGATCTACTGATGCAATGCACAACCCTTCCTAGCCACTCAAGTTCTTCTAAAAAATATCTTTTTTTATTTATCACGGAGATTACATACGTTATCTATTGACTTCTCACTCAAATATTATTGGTACTGAAACATGTGGCAGTCTGCTCCAGCCCCTGCTCACTCAAATAAAAAACGCATGTATCTTTATAGCCAATGAGATTCATTATAAGATCTCTATAAGACACACTTAAAAAATAAATTTGTATTTAACATCGTAAATACAAATTGTGTAGGAGCTTACTACATGTCTTAGTGACATTTACATGACTTTGTGACATTTGTTACCCGGATTTCACAACGTTGATAACTACATTTGGATTTCACAATCATATTTCTGCATCATGATGACATATTGATTTGATTATGAAGATATCTTGCCACTCTAATACTGGTATTCAAGTCATCAAAAACAAACAATAACATAACCTACTCATGTAACCTTCATATCAACTACAACAACAACAACTCATGATACTACATCAAAAACAACAAAAACTCAATCTACATCATCATCAACATCAACAAAAGACTTAAGCAACAACAACAACATCACATAATTCACCAACAACATCACCACAATAAAAATACCACATCAACAAAACTCATAGATCAACCATCCAATTTAGAGAAGAACAATATTAGGAAGAAGAGTTCAATGATACTGGGCAAAAATACAAAAGATGGAAAGGTATTTAGGGATGATTTAGGGAAAATAAATGAACATGTGCAAGATGCTGGCAATCAAGATGGTTTGTACACACAATGATCTATCTTAGTGGAGAAACTGATGATTGAAAAGCCTGAAGAAGTATCTACATGCCATTATTTGGTAAGGGGAGATTGTTAGCTTTCAATGTAATAGTTTAGCATTTGGATAAAGGTTTACATTTGTATTAGATAAGTGAACGTCTCGTGACTGACATTGTCAGCCAACTCACAGGCTACGTCAATCTATTAGATATTAGGCTTCGTAACAATGCGCGACCGCCTAATACCTCGTTGATATCTTATCATATTTATATATATATAATATAATCTATATTAATATATATTATATATAGGGGGGGGGGGGGGGGGGGGGGGGGGTGGGGTGGGGGTGGGAGGTGTTGTAATAAAATTAAATAAAAAATTAAAATAAAAATAAAAAAATAAAATTATTGGGTGTGTTGGGAGGTGGGTGTTTGTGTGAGTGGTATACATATATATAAGATATGTAATATATATATATATATATATATATATAAATATATATATATATATATATATATATACAATAAAAGAAGAATAATTAATACTATTGTTTAAACATAGTTATATAATAAAGAATTATGTGTAGTTATATATGAGTATAATACCAAGACATTGGTGTGACAACCGTGATTTAGGAAGGTTAGTTTAACCGTTAGAGTTAACTTGCCTAGCTTTATGTGTTTTGATTTATGTACGTTACTCTATTTGGTGCTTTAGGTGATATGATGCACGTGTTATTATATGTGATTGTGTTGGTAGGAATGAATGATTTAATCATTTTATTTCGTATTGATGGTGATTTTAGAATTTTAGTGTGTTAGGCTATTATGGCATTTGAGAAATTAGCGTACCATGTGTCGTTAATTTCGGGATGAGATTATTTAGTAAGTCGAGATATAATAATTTATTAAGTTAGTGTATGATAATATTAGTTGGGAAAAATTAATGAGTAGTGTAAGTATTTTTATTTTAAGTTATGTACATTTAATTAAAAGAGTTTTAAGTAAATATGTAATATGTAGTTTTGTTTAAAAAAATTAAAATTATATAAATATATATATAAATTCCAGCGAAAAAATAAAAGGAAAAAAAAAGATAAATATGGGAGGTGCTTGAATCGGCTAAAAAAAGGAAAAAGAAAGAGTCCAAGTTTGATAAGGAAACAAATCTTTTTGATATTTATCTTAAAAATAGTATAAATGCTTCATTTAAACCTAAACTCTAGATCATTATTTTTTTTCTCCTCTCCCATTTGTGTGTGTTCGACCGGCCACAAGATGAAACAAAGAAGAACATCAAAATTTTCAAGAAATTCTAAGGTGTAGAATCGTGTGTTTCGCGGTTAAAAGTTTTAAGTATGATCTTTAAATTATTTTTCTTTAATTAAATTAATTATAACTTTTTAATTGATGGAGTTAGGGTTTAATAAAAATTCAGTAAACATGATAGTTTGATTGTTAATAATCAATTAGGGTATAATTAATATCGTTTAGATGCGTTTGGTTAGGTTTAATTGTTGTTAAATTCAGAATTAAAACTGGGCAGATTTTTAGGTCAACTTGTAAGTATCATAACTTGGTCATACGAAAAGCTTTTAATGATTTTCTTGAGCCTAAAATTAACTACAGAGAGTCTACTTTCCAAAAAAATTAATTTCGTGAATTTTCAGTAAGTAGAGGCCAGTCAAATTAATCTTGCAAGATTCGTTGTCGAATCTGAGTTTTCAGGACATTGAAGGACAATTTATGTAATGCACCAATATTGTCATTGCCTGATGGATCGGAATATTTTTTAGTTTACTGCGACACGTCAAACCAAGGACTTGGATATGTATTTGATGCAAAGAGGCAAGGTAATTGCATATGCATCACGAAAACTAAAGATTCATGAGAAGAATTGTACCACACACGATTTCAAAATAGGTGCAGTGGTCTTTGCTTTTAAGACCTGGAGGCATTACTTGTACGGGATGAAAAGTGTTATCTACAAGGATCATAAGAGTTTTCAGCATATATTTGTCTAGAAAGAGATAAATATGCGCCAACGGAGATGGATTGAGTTGTTTAGTGACTATGACTGTGAGATTCGTTACCATCCGGGAAAGGCGAATGTAGTGGTTGATGCGTTTATTAGGAAGGAAAGAGTGAAACCGAGACAAGTAAGAGCAATGTCCCTGACTGTTCGGTCAAGTGTTACAGACAAGATATTGGCTGCTCAAGGTGAGGCGTCCAAGGTAGTGAATGCGACAGCATAAATGCTGTGTGGCCTGGACCAACAAATGGAAAAGAAGGAAGATGGTGGTTTATATTTTATTGACCGAGGATGAGATTCCATTAATAGGTGATGTAAGGACAATAATTATGGACGAGACTCATGCATCAAGGTACTTGGTACATCCGAGAGCGAATAAGACGTATTATGACCTTGGAGATATGCATTGGTGGCCAAGTATGAAGAAAGATGTTGCTACCTATGTTAGCAATTGTCTGACTTGTTCAAATGTGAAGGCTAAAACATCAAAGACCTTCGGGTTTGTTTCAACAGCATGAGATACCTTAGTGGAAATAGGATAGAAACACCATGGATTTTATCACTAAGTTTCCGAGGTCAAGTAGTGGGCCTGATATAATTTGGGTAATAGTCGATAGACTTACTAAGTTAACTTATTTTCTAGCTATACAAAAAGGTTACAAGATGAGAAGTTGGCAAGGATTTATATTGATGAGATAGTAGCAAGGTATGGAGTTTCGGTGTCGATCATCTCAGATTGTGATGGAAGATCTACTTCACGGTTTTTGCAGACATTGCAAAAGCATTAGGAACACGACTAGATATGAGTACGGCTTATCATCCTCAAACGGGTGGACAAAGTGAGCAGACCATTCAAACTTTAAAGGATATGCTAAGAGCTTGTGGGATTGATTTTGGTAGTAGTTGGGATACTCATTTACCTTTAGCTGAGTTTTCCTAAAACCATAGTTATCACTCGAGAATACGGTGTGCTTCATTTGAGGCATTGTATGGAAGGAGATGTAGGTCGCCTGTTCTTTGGGCTAAAATTGGAGAAAGTCGGTTGATTGGACCAGAGTTGGTACAAGAGACAACTGATAAGGGTGGTATTGATTAAGGAAAGGCATAAAGCGGCTAGAGATCGCCAAAGAGTTATGCCGATAATAGAAGAAAGCCTTTAGA